>JAEMWC010000211.1:0-65000 GCA_016490735.1 Pachyseris speciosa | reverse complement strand
TCTCCTAATACAGTGTGTAGCTAGAACAAAAATGTCAGTTGAAAGCATAAATTCACGGTAGTGCTGACTACAGTATAGTCGCAATTATTCCACCTCACTCGGCTTGTACAATACAGATAAATGATAGGTGAGAACGGCGCTAAAGTGGAAAAAAAAAAGAATTTAAAACTTGACTATCACGCTCTGACGTTGTCACAAAACCTTGAATTGAATACCGGAATTCCACGTAATTTTACAAAGTGTGGCCAAGAAATGTACCAAAATGTGGAGTTTTGCAGAGCCATGCACTACTTTGCCCATTAAACCTTTGATTTGTTTTACTCTCTCATTGCCGTACACACTTCAAGTGGTTATTAAACAAACGCCGCGCAAGGAGATCAAACACATGCAAGTATTCCTCGTTCTGTGAGCGTGTGGACAAATTTACGCGCTTCAACTAGTAATTTAACAAATACCGCGCAAGACAATCCAACACATGCATGTATTGCTGTCGGCGCGTAACTTGAATATTGTAATTAAACAAACCTTGGCGCAAGGAAGCCCAACACATGCATGTACTTATCGATCTACAGTTGTATAAGCCTGAGGACAAACTACATGTTTTGGAAGAAGTACAATAATTGTTAAGCAAACCTATAGATTTCAACTTTACCAAATTGTCCAAAAAACGAAGTCGGTGACCCACCTTTTTTCTGACTGGTTTTTAGAAAAGAAAGACACTTGGAAACGGCTGAACATTAATGCACGGTACTTACCATCCAGCTCGGTAATCAAAACTCCATCCCCTTTACGCTTCTCTTCTTTATCTGTAGAAAGAGGTGGACAGTGTTATCCCAACAATCCTTATATGAAGTACAAGTTGGGGATGTGAGCAGTTTAGGAATATGGTATTCTGTATGATCAGATCAAAAGTGCAGCTCACCACGACAACAAACAAACCACCCAGTACCCCTATTATTTGGTGTAACATTGTAAATTCTTCTACTTTTTTT
The DNA here is from genome assembly GCA_016490735.1 of Pachyseris speciosa. Classification (NCBI taxonomy): domain Eukaryota; kingdom Metazoa; phylum Cnidaria; class Anthozoa; order Scleractinia; family Pachyseridae; genus Pachyseris; species Pachyseris speciosa. The sequence continues at coordinate 64,008 of JAEMWC010000211.1, read as the reverse complement.
TTTTAACTTCTGGTGTGAAATAAAGCGTTGTTGTTGAAGCGAAAAAAAAATTATCAATCAGTGTTTAAGTTTACAAGTGGAAAACTGCAAATGTGCCCACGCTAAGAGGGGATTAAGGATCAACAAATTTTTTCAGTATAGAAAATGACTGCAGCAACTTACATGTACATAATATATTTTTGGCCAAATGAAAGTCTGCAGTAACTAAGTGTTGTATTGTCAGGGTGTGGGGCTACTGGGCGGGGTTTAAGTGAGATCTTAAAGAAGCGAAATTGCAGATTATAAATAAATCTTCCGTTTGTTGGTACGGGCGGGAATATATTTTGAATCTAAATAATTTCAGACGTATCGCAGTAGTCTATTTGTAATTTACCTTTTTCCATAACTATTTCTGTTATCAAATGGCCAGCCGTTTTTGTATCTCGAGTTTGAGTACCACTGAAGATGCCTTGATCAGCAAACATCTGGCTTGGAAATGCTCCTCCTCGTAGGTCTATAGTCTCCATCTCCTCGTCATACCGCTGGGGAAATACTGACCCTGGCTGATCAGATTTTACTTCAACAACTCCTCCCTCACTCCTGAGGATATCAGACGACTTTTCTCCACTTCTACGTTTCCCTTCAGCGGGCACTTCGACTTTCTCTGTGTCAACATTGTCTTCACTGTCGCTTGCCTCACTCACATCTTCACTGACACCTGGAGAATCATTCTCTTTGTCATTTGAGACATTCTCCTAAAAATTAAAATGGGGTCCGTTATACAAATTGCTTGAGCTAAAGGCCTATAAAACACCACTTTTATGGTCTTGTTTGGAAACTCAGAAAAGATCTCCTCCAACCCTTAAACCTTATCACCCCAACAACCACTGTGCCTCTGGGCCTCTAAAGGACAGCTAACGGTACATTGAAAAATCTCCTATGAAACAGGCCAATATCAAATAAACAAGCTCAAGAGTGCTTACATGTTCTTCATCCGTTCTTCTTTCCCTGAGTTTTGACAAAGCTGTGAAGGAATAGAAACGAAGGGTGATACAATCAACCAGTTACTGTAATGCGCTGAGAGTGGACTAGCAACGATAACAATAACGATAACGATAACAACGATAACGAAGCGATAACAACGATAACGATAACAACGATAACGATAACGATAACGATAACAACGATAACGATAGCGACAACGATAACGATAACGATAACAATAACGTCGATGATGATCATGACAACGCTGACAAACAATATTATATAAGAATAAGAGTAAAAGTAAGAATAACAATAATTCTGTTGGTCCTTTTCTAAATTCATCAATTTTAAGTTGCTTTTCAATCTGCCTTTCTTCCTTTCTGTGCAGTGCTTTTTCTGTCCTCAAACTGAAATTATCAGATTCCTTTAAAGATCCAAAAAAAAAAAAGAAAATAAAAAGAACTCCACTTAGCCTCACCACTGACACTTTCCATGATTTTTTGCTGCTCCCTTGTAATCCATCGTTCCCTTTCTGCTCGTTCAGCTTCCACTCCACCTTTCCCCTCCCTGAAATATTATGCACAAAATGTGTTGTCTCAGAAAATACTCAAACTTCCCCAACACAAGATTTTTTGGCTTAATTTGACACCCCACCCCCATCATCTCACACCTTCCAGAGAGAGATGAAAATTTCAAATTAGCCCAATTTCTTAAAGAAATTTAACCTTTGACCTTTGACACCCACTCTCTCTGGGAATTTGCAATGACCTTCTGTGGGGTGGGGTACGGATATCGTTTTTCTTGAACCACGAGGCACATAAGAGATTAAATTGAAATAATTATAGTGTGTCAGTAAACAATACCATCATCATCATTATTTTAGCATGCCCACCCCATAAAATTCTTTCATATGGACTTCTCAAGTTTCCCATTGTGATCTATAGTTCAATCAGATTGGCCAGTGTAAATGGAAGACAACAATCAAGTCTTAAAAAGCTATCAAATGAACCTTATCACAACCTTTAGATGAAAGTGGCTTTCAGACAGGTACCACTAAACATTATGACTGTGTATTCCTACCAGGTCATGCATACCATAACCAAGTATTCTGTATGGAGAAATCAATTATTGATCACTACTTACCATGCTTCTGCACATGCTCTTTCTCTTGGAAACACTGGCCGGTCATCAAGATATCGGAGTCCTTTCTAGAAGCAGCAGAAAAATAGATGGCTTTAAGATAATTGCTATAAGGTAAAGGTCATTATTTATTATTAAAGGTGCAGCAAATTGCATTCACTTCTGCATCCATCCATGCAGGCCAGAGCAACATATAACCTTATCCCTTTAGATCTTTGTTCTGTCATTAAAGTGGTATAGGCATCAATAATAATCATGGACAAAACTCACATGATGGCAACTAACACCAATCAGTGCCACAGTTCTTAAAATGGGGGTTTGCCACCCAGTTTCCCAAATGCTGAGCTTGTTTCAGACCAACATACGCAATTTTCCACACCCATTTTCGTACCTGGCCTTTAAATTTAATTAAGCTCAGCATCAATGCTAATGTCAACAAAACTGAGGTCATATGAAGAACTGGTAAACTTATGGTTCCTTTAAAAATGATGCCCAATTTCAGACCATGATGCTAAAAATATCTGGTACATGTCTTCAGTCCATAAAACAGCTCAAAAACCATCCCCTTTTCAGGTAGAGCACTTAAATGGCTTGGATACGGCATTCCCCCTAGGTTAAAAAGTCATGTTATACTTCATGAATACCCCACAACTAGAGGGGATAATCATTATAATTTATTGTGGTTATATAATTTTCAATACAGACTCAAATGATAAAAAATTAATTATTGCACTCACTATTTTTATGATGAAAGTTTTCCTATAATTCTTGATTTTCTTGATAACAGGGTTTCCCATCATGTTGAGAACATGCTGATTTAAGAATACATAGGACTTGAATTAACAATTGACAGGGCTAATCAACTTAATTTAACCCATTGGCACCCGTGCCGGCCAAAACCGGCCATAGAAAACTCCCATGCTTCAAAACATTGCAACTTCCTCAATCATACGAATATTGCCTTAACTATCAGTTGTGAGCACAAAATGGAATGTCCTTTAAATTTAGATATCCTATAAATGCGATTTTTACCAAATAATTATGGCCTTTTGAGTTTGGACAAGAATGAAACTGACTGTTTTTAACGTCAAAGAGAAACAACAAAAATGCCCCTTTTTGCCTTCATGTTTTTTAAGGAAATCATCGTCAAAAAACCAAACTTCAACCATAATAACGAAATTCAGTCCTTGTTCTAGCTTAGAAATGACTTTTTTTGTTCATATTCTTCTCCTGAGCGTAAATACAGCATTTTGTTCCAGTGCATTTGGGCCTTCCCGCCATTTTCAACATCTCGTGCGCATTACATGCTGGGAACTAACGAGAATTTTTGACGCGCCCGTTCTTTCCCCCAATTCTTTCACATATAAACTAAGTCTACAGCCACTCTGACCTACCACCAAAATTTCCTGCTTGTGGTCATCTTCAGTGTTGACAAATTCCAAAATATGCGGCGGTAGGTCGAGAAATTCATCAGTAGTCGAGTCCCAAAGGTATTAAGTGTCTGACCGGCCAAATTCCCAGTTCGTCAAGTAACAAGCCAAATTCGACAACAAAGTACATCACCTTGCTCGATTCTTTGAGAAAGTAGACTCTTAGCTACCATCATGCTTAATGATGCTATCAGGCAGCTGCTAAAGATGAAAAGTGGCTGTAAACTTAGCAAAAATCGCAAGCAAACCAAACTTGGACCATTGTTGTTGCTTCACGGATAAAAAATAGCTACGTCAAAATGACATTTTCAGAAACCTTGAGCCTCCAGTGCCTTAGGACAGCACCACTTTTCCCTGGTAGTTTCAAATAAAGGGTCACAAATTGCAATTCATTGTTTATAGGTGGAAAATCACTCCGAAAACGTAAAAACGGCTGGTAGTCAATGGGTTAATTAACCTGCCACAAACTCTCAACTGATGAATAATCAAGGGAACAAGAAATTTCAAAAAAAAGAAAAGAAAGAAACTAAAAGAAGGGAGGGAGGAAGGAAGGAAGGAAGGAATGAAGGAACGAGGGAAGAAAGAAAAAAAAAGAATGGAAAAAAAAGGAAAGAAAAGAAGAACGAAAAAAGAAAGAAAGAAATCAAAGCAAGAATAAAATATCTTAATATTCAGATTACAAAAGTTACATTTTGAAATTAATTCTTGTTTTGCTTTACTTTGCTTTGTAACTGGTTGGCAAAACTTGCACCTCTTTCTCAACCAGTGAGCTGAGGAAAACCTGAAAGTCATTGACATGATTGGTGCCAGCTCATTAACACAGAACTACATAAACTGTATGTATCAGTGATTCTCCAATCCCCACTGCCCACAAGCTATCAAGAGAGATGTCAAGTGTCTTACAAGATTTTCCATAGATGCAAAGACTTCTGCAACCTCAGGGTCATCAATTCTATTGTGTGACACATCTAAAACACTATCAAAAACAATAAATAAATAAATAAATAAAATATATGTTATTCAGTAACTCAGAGAGGAAACCATTTTGTTAAAAATTGTACAGTTGAAGTATTTACATCCTCCAACAGTCAGGGAAGCTGCTGCAGATGATTACTAATTTAATCAGTGTATATTGCCAGTTCATACAGAGTACTGTTTTAATGTTTTGCTCACTCACATACGTTTCAGAGGTCACAGTTTCCGGTGCTGATTCAACAATAACAGAGAAACATGTTTTTCGTGTCCAGATAAGCACATGAATACATAAACACATTAAATGAGGCCCTGTTGGGAGGCGGGGTCTTTATGTCCCCCGTCTGAATTTCAAACCTTTACATACGGCAATTTCGGAAGGGCCACTTGTTGCTGTTGGAATTTCATGCAGTAACTGATGTCGAAGTGGCAATTTTGGAAAGTTTGGAATGTTTCTGAGGTTTTTTCTCCAATAAAAAATGTGTTGTCGTAATTCAGGGGTCGTAAATCAGTGTGTTTCCACACCGAACAATTAACTTTTTGAAAATACAAGCTCATTCTCGACATTCTGCTCTACCCGAATGCCATCAAGTCACTGTCTATTTAAAATTACCAATGTCGTTGTCCATTTTGCTTTTATTTTTGTCGCTGTTGCCATTTCACGGGTCGGTCTTGTCGTTCCTTGTCATTTCATTTCCCTTGTGTCGTCGTTTCAGAGCAGTGTCACCTGTCGGAATTTACCCTAACGGAGCCTCTTAAATATTTTGCATGCTATTAAACCAAGTACAGACCACAGACCCGACCAGTTGTTCAACTAATACCCACTAACATCAACTGGATGGCAACTAATATCTGCTGGATTATAGTACATTACATTAACCCACCGATTAATTTTTGCACAACGTTATTGGCTATTTTGGATCACATGGTTCAAATCGGAGAATACCGGTATCAGGCAATATACCCCATCCGTGTTGATATTTGTCCTCTGAGTTTTTGGTCACAAAAAAAGACAAACAAAGCCAGTCTTTTTGAAGTTTCTTCAATTTCAAATGGAAGAATCCAATCACAGTTTAAAATAAACTCAATCAATCAATGCAGTTGTTTACATCACTTGCAATCATTGTCAGATCACTTTTTTCAACATTTTCAACTTTCAACTGATGGGTGTATACACAATATGAAAATTAATCAAAGGGTTATAAAATAAATAAACCCCGTTCTGGCTTGCTGGTGTATCAGAGGATAGCACGGGCCTTGGCTGATAGATTGTCCTCAAAATTTTGCAGTTGCCCTCTCAAAGCTTTGCTTCTCGGCCAACTGTTCATTTTTGGACAATCTATCAGCCGCAGACATTATCCTCCGATATACCAGCCACCCAAAGGAGTTTATTTACTAATTATCCACTCTTTCAACAACTGCGACCAGTATCTAAAAAAGCACAAACAACAAAACACAATTTAAAAAACTCATTAATAATTCATGAAGGAAATACAAAAGAAATCAATTTTTAATGAGTGTCTTTATATCTGATAAAGACATGGCTAAATTTTACATTCAATTTTCTAGGCCAAAATAACCCAAAATCTAAATTTTAGTGTAAGAATGGATAGATTTACAGTAAGTTAAAGCATTTTAAGCCATTCAATAAATTCGCAATTCGTGCTTTATCAAGTCCTAAAACACTCAGCTGCGCCTCGTGTTTTAAACTTGATAAAACACTCCTGCTCATTTATTAAACATTACAAAGTACACAAAAAGCCATAATGGGTAAAACATGATCTAAGACTGAAATATTAGTTTGAGCACACCTCAGATAATGGCATTCTGTTAAGTGTCTGAGGTCATCTGCAGTTGACAAACGGTTGTGTGATATCTGTAGAGTGCTCAGCTTGGGTATTGCACCTGGTTGAAAAAACAACAACAACAACAAAAAAAAAACAAGACAAAACAAAATGAATAATAAAAAAAACATTAGTAGCGGCTGGTTGTTAAAGGCCCTCCATTTTGAACTGCTAGCTGTTATACTCTTAAGAGTATTACACTGTACTTTAAACAGAGCAAGTGCACTTATTAATAAATGGCAACAGCACAACCAGCTAGAAATTATGAGAAAATTAGCCTGGGGTAAAATAATTAATTGCAGGCACAATTATTATAATACTGACAGAAAATGTCTTCAGTTGGCAATTATGCATTGCAGTGGCCAGCCTATCAATTGTTTGTTTTTCTCTAGTTCACTTTTTGGGTATAAATTAACTGTAACTGTTCCTCAGTGAAACCCATGGCAATGAATACTTGCAAAAGATGCCTTTGCCCTTACTGTTCCATAGCAGTAATTTGAAATGACAGGCCTGACTGCTCTACTAGCAGAGCCTGTACTGGCCCTGGCAACTTACTTTTGCCTTTGGGTGACAACAAAATCTTAGCTTACAAAATTACTATGCTGGGCACCCTGGACTTCAGGGTTTCAGAGTTTTGGGCTCCCAAACATTTTTCTTTGAGCACAGCCTTGAAAGAAATAGGAACTTAAAATAGAGACTAATGAGGGTGAAAGATGGTTAACACAGAATGACTAGATGGTGATGTGTATTGGTCAGAACATGTACTTAACAACTTACCAATATTCTCAATTTTGGAAATGGTATTATTACTGACATTGAGTGTGTCAAGGTGTTCCAAATGCTCCAGATTTTCCAGCTTTGTTAACAAGTTTTGTTGTAGATACCTGATTGGTAAATCAGACAGACCTAAGCAACAAAGGCAACTTTGGGGAACAATTGCTTTGTCCTTTGGGGAACAATTTTAAAAATGTGTCAAGATTACCGTGGACAGTCACAGCTACTTTCTTATCTTACTTAATAGGAAACAGATTAAATTTAGTTGTTCCAGTGAGTTACTTATTTTATAATGATTTACATCCTTGGGTTGAGAAAAACCAACCTCAAACCCAGGCTCTCTCTCTTTTCCTCCCTTGTCGTAGAGAGAGAGACCCTGGTTGGATCTGATCATGTGGTCACCGAGAATTTTGGCTGGTAAAAAAATTTGATGGCAGAGAGGGGTGTTTACTGTGACAAAATGGCTTTAATGACCCACCTTCCCTGTGATATTGTTGTTTTTACTAGTCACGTGATCAGGTCCAACCAGGGTCTCTCTTTCGACAACAAGGGAGGAAAAGAGAGAGAGCCTGGGTTCGAGGTTGGAGGAAAACATACGGGGTGAACTTCATATCCTCAGAAAGACTAAAGTATTGTTGTGCCAAGAAAATTTTGCCAACATAGATGTTACACATATTAGTCTTGTATTCCCCATTCCTTATTTCCTCTCACCTGATGCGAATTACAGAGTATGTCAGATTTTGTTGAATTTGAAGTTTTGTTGTCATTCTATCGTTAAAAATAACGTCTACATGGGAGACAGTTATCTGTCAGCGTAAAGGTGGGTATGTGTAATTTATTAGTATGCTGCTTGTACAAAGTGTCCCAAAACCTTTTGGCCAGGATTGTAACTTCCAAAGGAATATTTGGTCTTTTAATAATTGCTGATAAGAATAATGGCACCAAATGTTTCTTGAGCTATTCCACTCCCTTAAGGAGATACAAATCTTTCATTCATTTGATAACTCTATAGAATTGTTTTAACAAATTCTTTACAAGATACTCATACATTTTGTCACCTCATGGGAGACTCTAATGTATATATTAATTACACTTTCAAACAAATAACAAAATGTACAATGGATAGTCTCAGACTGGCATATTTAGGGGTGGAGCTGAGGGGCCGTGGCCTCCCCTTTTTTTCACATAATTTTTAAAAAAGCTTCTTTAACCAACCAACTTTTAAATAGTATTGTGCATCAGGCAGTTTTGTTTATTTCTTTGGCCCCCTCTTTCATGATTTTATGGATCTGCCCCTGTTAATTTTACAGTCTTAATGACAAACACTCATGCCCTTGTTTATTTGTTTGCTCACTTTTTGCTTACTTTAGTACAAGCCAAGTTAACAGACACACAATCAGTAAATTAAATCTGTTGGTTTTTTGTCATATATACTTACAGGCATCGTAAGTCTTTCTGATTATCCAGATTTTCAATTTTGTGAATACCATTACACTCCAACCAGAGGCACTTTAATCCTGTGTATTCTTCAAGGTTTTCTATTTTTGCAAAGCCTGTACCAAAGAAGGACTGGTTTTGGTGATTAAGATTGGCACATAAAATTGTTGTAATCTAGTTATCAGAATTTCATTAAACATTAAAATCGTTATTGATCATTTCCTTATATATTTGACAAGACTTTTGGGTCTTTCTGCATGTACCGCAGCACATTGTATTTCTATTGTTTTTGAGGTATTGTAATAGGAGTTGTATTGTTTTGTCTTTTGTTTTCTTTGTTTTACGTCATCTGAGCTCCAGTACCTTCAGAAGGAACCAGAACTTCCGAGTCCTCTGCAGTATAGTAGTGGCTGATGATAGGATCTTAAAGCTAAGACTTCTTTCATCTCTGATTGCAGTCTCATACCCAGAGTCCTTGAGCTGTTTGGTCAGTGGCTGGATGCCTGGAGAACTCTCCTGGCGACTAACCGCTGGTCTCAAAGAGCCTGAGGACTCTGGGTACGAGATTGCTCTGATTGTTGTGATGACTTCGACATCAGATGGTGGATCATACCTCCACCCCCACAGTAAAATACAATCTATACCCAAATGTAAACATACAATGTAAGCTTATTCATCTTGCAACATTCTCCATTCAAAATCCCACCAAAAGTACCTTAGGCCTGTCAGTGTTTTCACAACTTTTGAAAGTAAGAGTTGCATTGTGTTGTGTAGGAGTTGCAAGGCCCGAAGGACCTTGCCCCCTAGTGGGGTCCGGGACGTGTTCCCCGGAAAATTTTGAAATTCAAGACTCTTGTAGACTCATTTTCCAAGCAGTTTGAGATGTGTTGTCTTAGAGTACTTTGCGTTGGAAACTGCTGCCTATCATACAATCTGAGCCTGTTTACTTTGCTGCTGAACGTTCAAACAACGTATGCAAGTGGATTAAAGTGCACCTAAGCCCAAAAATTTTTGCACCTGTTTGAAACGCTTCAAACTAGGGTGTTAAATGTGCAAAATCTGGCCATTGTCTGCCCCATGACCGAGTCAGAAGGGGCTTGGGTCTATTCTCGATTTGAGGTCACAAACTGATTTACATCGCATTAAAATGCATGCAAAGCAGTTTGTGACGTCAAATCGAAAATAGACCCAAGCCCCTTCTGACTCGGTCGTGGGGCCAGATTTTGCAACTTTAACACCCTAGAAAAGTCAAAATAGCTAGTCAAGATTTGGTAAAAAAGGCGCAATGCTTTTCAAACAGGTGCAAAGATTTCTTAGCGAAAAAAAAGGGTTTAGATGCACTTTAAAGCAATGTTGCAGTGACATTTCAAGTTTATTTACTCACAAACTCTTTCGTGGACAGTTGGCTCTTTAGGGAAAGTTTTATTTCAGAATTTACCCAAGGGAAAGTAGCCGTTGCAAATGGAAAAATTGCCGTTGGATGCGACGGCCGACGGCTTGTTTTGAAAACACTGCCTGTTTCAAACGTCGTGCTACTGCCGTGCTAAGCTGGCTCGATCGACTGTCGCACGACTTCGTTTTAGAAATCGAATTTAATTCTGTCGGATAAAAAGCTGTTGCCCAATCTCTTACTCAGAGTCGTCGGGTGCCGTGATCAAAACACTGAGCAGCAATTGTACAAAGCAAATCCAAATTGTTAATTTATGAATTAAGTTCGACATGGCAGTAGCAAGACGTTTGAAACCAAGTCGTGCTACTGCCGTGTAGCACGGCAAGGCTTGCCGTGCTACACGGCAGTAGCACGACTTGGTTTCAAACATCGTGAGTCGAATTTAATTTGATTAATTGAGTTTGACACGGCAGTAGCACGACGTTTGAAACAGGCCTTATTCTCTTAATTGCACTGATCTTTCAGCTGTGATAAGATCTATCCTCCATACAGCTAGAGTTATAGAACCTGATTCTGCAGTTTAGTCATGTTTTCATTACAGAAGTAGAAATCAGTTCTACTCAGTCTGAAATATATATTTTCCTATAGCAGACGTCTGCTCAGTGCAGCATAATATTTTAGCTTAAGCTTACATACGCGGTGACCGTATATGGCCCTACCTTTATAATGGAGATAAAGAACATCATTTAGATACGGTGTCCTATACAATTTATGATCCTTGCAAAGTTGAAATAGAAGCTTCTGTGTTATCCTATAATGTGATAAGAAACAGGCTGTTCAGCTGTGATAATTTTAAAAGTCTTAAGCATATATATAGACGCACAAAGCTTGGTTTGACCGCTCCATGGAAACTCTTTCATGTGCTAATAGGAAAAAAAAATTTTGCTTAATTCCTGGCAAACGCTACCTTGGATAATTGTCTTCTTCTTTTTTCGGATGTTCCTCTGTTAAAACGGCAGATGGCATCGTTGAAATGTCTCTTTTAGAAGGTGTATAAAGCGACCTTCTCTCGTTAAATTATTTTCAATATGGCGCTGAGAAAAACAGGTTAGGTAGTCTCCTAGCAACGAGTCACCTAGCCCAGTCTCTCACTGCCATCTACTTTACAAACCACAGGCTCCCCAGGGTTGCCTCATCCATGTTTGAGTGACATATGTACAGCTGCACGGCAGGGTATCCCATGGAGGGCATTGCACCTAAATAAAACCGTCGTCTGAACATCCTTGGTCACACAAATATCGCAAAGTTTTACGATATTTGTAATACCTGAATTGTTGTACGGTGATGTATGCTCCCGTTAAGTTTGCGAAGCTGGCGCTGGAAATAAATGGGGCGCACGCGTTAAGCGCGCGCGAGTCAGAGTGGAGCGAGCGAGAAGACACGCGAAGAAAAGAGGAACTTTCCCCTTAATCTTTTTCCTTGCTTGTCTCCTACCTCGTGGAGTCCGTTCTAACTCGCGTTCCATTTTTCTCTAGCCTCTGTTACGCAGGCTTGCCTCTATCAATTGGTTTGGCAAAATAGTTTGGTCGAAAGCGAAACATTCTTACAACCCACACTTTCACCGAAAGTCATCTTAAGTAGGGCTCTGGCGGCTGATGGAACAAAAATGCTACGCAGAGCAAAAAAGGAACGTTCAGCTTCGCAGTTGTCTTTGCTGTCTGCGCTTTGTGATAAGAGACAATGTGCTGTTTTCTTTATTTCAGCTGTATTACATTTGACAGTCTTCACTACCGGTAATTCACTTGAATGCGATGACATACGTACGACTTGTTTGTAGTTTTTCAGCCTGCTTACAAAGACCATCTTTAAAGAGGCACTGTCGCGTAATTTGGGTCTAAACCCAAACATGTGTACAAAGTACTTAATATGTGCATTGAAACTATTTGCAGTTGTCTGTGGTCACGGATGATGAGGAAATGGATTGCAACGTGAGAAAAGTTATTTTAACTTTTTTTCAAGTTTCGTCATTGCGTCCAGAAAAAACCGCCCTAATATCACACTACTTCCTTTTCCGTCCAACAAGTAATTCGAAATCAACTCCTTCGTGTTAGATGGGATCACGTGCTAGAAAAAGTACTTCCTCACGATTTGAACAACTTATGACGGGAATTGTCGCAACAGTGCCCCTTTAACACTGAAAGACTAGCTCACATCGTGGCGTTGGCGTCCTTTTGCGCACGGTCACTTGCTTTAACTGCACCTACCAAACCAAATGAGAATTGACAGCTTGTGTCTACCTATAGTAATTTTTTCATTCTCTGGTCTCTGTAGAGAAGTTACTGTTGCTATGCGTTTTAGTTGACTCCCCAATTTAAGAGCCACCATTTCCAACGGACCCAGACGTTTTAGAACGAGTAAATAAATGCAAATCACTTTTTAAATCCCTGATTGAAATTTTGCCAAACTTTGATCCCTGGTAGGAATATTTGTGAAGATTTAAAACATACAAAATATTGAAAGTGCTAAGTACCTAGAAAGGCAACCGTCTTTAAATGTTACTTAAATAATAAAATAGTTAAAAAATATATAAATTGATCGAAAATACCCTTCAATAAGACCAATCTATGGAGTTCGACAGTGAGATGGATTACAGTACGATCTCCTGACGAGCCGCAAAATCGTGTGCAGTAAGCAAATCAGAACCCGTCAAGGAGGATGAACACTGAGGCCGCAAAAAACGTTTGCTTCGTCGAACAACGCTCTCAGCTAATAACTACTACCTTGGTGGCGAGATTAGCAACACCACTAACATATTCATGTTTCAACCGTACAAATAATTCTTGATATGACATCACAAAAATGTTTGAAAAAAGGTCTAGAACAGAGTGTCCTCACGGATTTGGTAAACATTTTTCTATGTAGGAATCAAAATTCGAAATTATGTTGTTACACATTCATTATTAGTCAACAACACTTTGTACTGCTTTCATGGCGTGGCTTCCATGATTCATGTTCGAGATCAAAACCCGATGTTTTCCGGATTGACTTGCTTGCAGTTAAGTCGTCATCTAGAGGAAGACAAGTGTTCAATATAAAATTGAAAACCTTCTCCACATTTTCACCTGTCTTTGCGCTCGTTTCAAAGAAAGGTTTGACCCTAAAGCTGTTTCTTGGTCGGCCTTTCTTTTCATTCTGTTCCAGAGCTAATTTTTCACCCGCACTCGATGGAATTTCTCGTGTTTCTGTTGTTATAAGGTCCGCTTTTGTTCCCACGACTACAACAAGGCAATGAGGTTCGGCGCCCTCCAGAAGATGCAAATGGCGCTCGTTGAGGGCTTGCACAGAGCTACCTCGCGTGATGTCATATGTTATGATGGCTGCAGAGGCTCCTCGGCAGTAGAATGAAGACAAGCCTGAGAATCTCTCTTCACCTGCAGTGTCCTAAGGGAGAAGCCAAATAAACATTGTCACCTGTCGTTAGTGCAGGCTTTAGGACATATTCTTAATAGATAGAAAGAAGGAAGCAATTTGATTGTTCTCCCATGGATAGGTGAGAACTACTCCTTGTTATAAGGTGTTTGGCCCACTTCTTTGGAGCAGCACTTGTTTTCCTCGCCAGTTTCAAACATTGCATGCGATATACAACTCCTTAACAGGCATGAAACTTTTTTCCCAACAAAATACCCCCCTTCCCCCCCACAAAAAGAAAGAAAAAAGAAAAGAAAGAAAGTATTATAAATTGAATTGTGCCTCTCACCCAAATGGCAACATTGTATGGTCCCCACTGCTTTAGAAAGAAAGAGGCTCCAATAGTCTGTGAAAGAGTGATAGTACATATATAGTTGTAAGTAAGACAATAAAAGTTCTTTAAAAAGAAAAGAAGGAGGGTACTATTCACCAACTTGTGGACAAGGAAAACAACAATTCTAGGAGGTTCGTAATGATATTGAAGTGCTGACCTGTGATGACAGACCTGGATGACTAAACAAGGGACACGCTTTGGAGCCCTGGGTGGGTCCCAGAGTTTATAGAAGGAAGGAAAGAGTTGCATGTTCTAGAGAGTAGTAATCTTGAACATTGTGACTGTATTTAAGACCACTGCTATATATGTATTCATTTTACAATAATTACAACATTATACCTACACTAATCTGGTCTTGGATGAATACTCCTTGTATGTATCTTTGAATCAGTGACGTTTTTCCCACGCTTGCATCACCCAGAATGACAATTTTCAGATCCCTGTAAAGAATCACACCAACACTATAATTTGTTTCCAGTTGTTGCTGGCTTACTCCACATAATTCAGAAATCTTATTCCCTAAAGACAAGCATTTTCTTCCAGAGATGATAATTCAATAGCACATGTTCAAACTGACTTATACGCAACAAGTTGAGATAAAAAGGGGCTTAGGTATCAACAACTAGTACAACTGTGAAAATGCATAATATTTTTTGCAGTAGAAATCACACTTTTTTGAACAGTTATGTTCAGTCATGTTGTTTCATATAAGCTATGAAAATTCACCATTCAGGAAAATCCTTAAGTTTATACCAACTTTTAATCCTAGCTGATCAAGAAATGCCCATTTCTGAAGTCCCATAGTTGTTTATAGAAAGTTATGTGCTCATTTCTTGTTGAGCTCACTTTTGCAACTTTTTATAATACCCGGTAGGAGCTAGTACCAAGTCAGATTGTTGTTTAGTTCATGCAAGAGTGCTGTATGAAATATTAAAATGTCAAAAGCAGAAGATCATGGGTTAATGACCCCTGTTGGGAGAACTTGAATTTCTTTTCCATATAAGACCATCTGCATCACTAAAAATAATGTATTTGGAGAAATTCCTTGAAAAGTTGAAATAGAACTGGAACATGCACAGACTGACTTAGGCGAACAATTGTCTGCCAAAACTGAATTAATTACAAACAACGTAAAGAAACTTAAATTAATAAAATCCATAAATTCATTATTGTCTATATTAAGCTTATTCTAGTACAAAAAACCCCTCAAATTACACTTACGCTTTCTTTTTGGTTGCAGACTGCATGCTTGTCTTGAGGCAGGACTAGTTCCTTATGACATGTTGGTTACAAATTTTCAATTCCTACCTAAGAAACAACACAAACAATATTGACACCAACTTAGAGTCTCTGCAGGGCTGTGCTCTTTTGCCTTTGGGAAACCAGGAAAGCTTACTGATGGGACATATAATACGTGTCCCAAAATTACCATGTATTGTTGGGCACCCTGGATTTCAAAGGTTCAGAGTTTTGGGCCCCAAAAAACTTTTCTTAGAGCACAGCTTGGCTTTGTAATTATTAACCTGACACAGTGATACAAAAAGCTGATCAAAAGCAACTAAAAACTTAAATTATTTTTCTGAAACCAAATTGCAATGCTACTACAGTTGAACCTTTATTATCTGGACTTGCCGGGACCGGAGTAAAATAGTACAAATAGTCAAGGGTCTGGATAATCGAAAATATGAATATTAACGAAACAAAATAAAACTGAATTACCGATAATTACGAAATCAGAAGTTTATGCAATAGGGTACTGTATTGTACAACTGAACTTCTTGCAAAAGCTTTGCTCATTAAAAGGAAACAAACCTGTTTGATATAACCATAGCCTAATTTAACCTAATAACCTACATTAAAAAATAATCCATAATGATAGTTTCTAGGGATCTACATCATGCCTTCAGTTGTCAACATTCATGAAAAATCTGGGACCAGAGGAGCGTCAGATAGTCATGAAGATAAGTCTGGATAGCAGTAATCAAGGTCCAGATAATTGAGGTTTGACTGTGACTAGGAATTCCACAACCTCGTTCCCAGGGTTCTCTCCTACTCGTCCCCCTCTCTCGCTCCGGGGGACGAGTAGGAGAGAACCCTGGGAACGAGGTTGGGAATTCCAGTGAGTAAATTATATTACTTGTTTGATCAGCTGCGTGGTCAACCCTCTTGGGACAAGGGATTTATTAACAGGTGAATCAAAGGTGAGATTAGGGAGCAGGGATGGCGCAGTGGTGAGAGCACTCGCCTTCCACCAATGTAGCCCAGGTTTGATTCCTGGACTTGATGTCATGTGTGGGTTGAGTTTGTTGGTGGTTCTCTTCTTTGCTCCGAGAGGTTTTTCTCCAAAAACCAACACTTTTAAATTCCAATTCGATCTGGATTGCTTGGACATTGAATACATGAGCCCCCGGCTTGGGAGATTGGGCAACCACTCCCCATGCTATCAAGTTGAAATGAATTGATTTGATTTAATCATGATGGGGCAAAGAGCTGCAGAAAGAGGCATTTAAGAATTATCAAAAAGGTTTTGGAGCTGAAAATAAAATCAATGGTAAAAACATTCCTTTCTTGTCCATTTTAAGGCAATTGAAAACCGCTCTTACTACAATTTTCAGGATTCCTTTGAATAAAAGATGTTTATTCAAGTAAATTGAGGCTGGCCCTGTTTCAACCCCTCCATGAACCTTGAATCATGATTGTAATGATTTCCCCAAGGTAACTGAAAGGTTTGCTTAAGGCCAGATCGTGATATACACACTTTTCACTGCAAACCCTTGAATTCCATCTGGGGTAAAATCGTTTACACTTGGAAATTTAGTCTCAGAAGTTTCATAAGGAGTTCGAAAGTATCAACTCAAGTTTCCCCTAGGTGAAAAGTGTGTGCTATGGCCAATTACTATTAATTGGCCACAAAAACAGAATCGCCAGTTTGACCGGCCTATCAAGGCGCTTAAACCAAGAGGAACTCTGGCAGACATTTGTAGATCTTTGATCCCATAAATGGTCAGCACGTGCCACCTGTGTACATGTACTTTGAATGCTCCGTTCGATTCCCCGTCCCGAAAGAGCAAGTCTTCTATTTAAAGTTAATTAACAAAGCTTTGTTTAATTAACCTATCCTCTTAAATAAGCCCAAAATTTCTTGAATTTGGCCTTCGATTTCAGTTATGGGTTTCAATAGGTCAGTTGCGAGAATCTTTCAAAATTCTGATAATAAATTAAGTGAAGCAATTAGTTAGCCTGTTTCGAAAGCTTGCATCATTTTGGTGCTGTTTTGACTTACCAGCAGTCGGAAAAATGGCACTTTCGCTGACTTGCCTACGCATGTGCTGCCTCTTGTTATTGGATACAGACGGGTGCCAAACAAACACTATAATTCCACGCATAAAACAGATTATTTTGTCCAAAGAAAATCAACTCCACACGGCGGAAAGTCCAGTGAAAAGTCCTGTTTTGTGTTCATACCCAGGACTACTCTTTGAAATTTTGAATAGGTGACGTCAGACAACAAGCCTCTTTCTGGGGTTGGTCACGACACGGAAGCCGTTGGGCGATACATGCTAGAAGGAAGTTTGGTCAAGTTTGATAATTTAAGATGCCCTTAACAAGAAGCCAGACAATTCGTAATACTCGTTCTAATAGTAGTCGGACATCGATACCATTAGGATCACTCCAAGGTCAAATGACTGGGATAAAAAGAAGAAATGGAAGAGCAAAATCAACGAGATCTCAGCCAAGGAAAATTCAGGCACCAAACCATCTCAAGGATATGAAAACAAAACTTAGTTTAATACTTTGGAATTTGGTTTCAAAATACTTTCCTGGACTACAAATTTGTCTCGAACCATTCAAGAGCTCTAACCCAATTCCAGTTGTTATAATTATCGCGGTGATATTAACAATTTATCCGTTTTGGGGTTTTATCGTGCAAACAGCAAGTAGACTTTGGCAGAATGTGTTCTCGGATGGATTGCCAAGCGTGTATTTTAATCAAGTTTCGTGGCCTCCAAGACATCAGTGGATATGGCGCGAAGACGAAGTTTTAAACATAACGGGGCAGATAAAAAGGCTTTCCGAAGACCACGCCGGAAAGCAAATCCATATGTATCTTGTCGGAGGGCCAGGATCTGGGAAGTCTGAGCTTGCCAGACAAGTTGGACTCAGTTTGTTTAAATCAATGAAGCAAAACAAAAGACCGGTGGACGTCATCACCCTGGAAACAGCTAGCATTACGTCTCTTATGTCAAGTCTTGTAGACGCTGTATTCGCCCTTTGCAATAGTTCTGGACAAAAGGCAGATGGAATTCAACAAATGAAAGAAGAACTGAATTTCAGAATCGGGGACTTGTTTGTACACGAAGGTAGCATTTTAAAAACGGAAATGAAACTTAAGGTCATTTTCTCCAAACTTCAAGAGCTTTTTAAAGAGAGGAACAGTCAGCCTGTATTGATTTTTGACAACGTAGGAGATTTGAAGTGGTTGTTCAGCTACCTTAGCCTTGAACCTGGAAGCAAACATTTCACGACGCTTGTGGTCATGATAACTCTTCAAAAGCGCGTTTCTCTGGAAAGACTGAGCACTTACGTCCAAGTGCAGGATCTTTATGAAGGGATGTTACCTTCTGATTCCGTCAAACTACTTCAGCTGATCACCGGTTTGGAGAAAGACGCGAAAGACCACGCCCATGAATTGGCTACCATTCTTGGACAGCAACCCCTTGCTATCGCAACAGCAGCCATTTATATTGAGAGTGTACGCGAAGGTCCACCGAAACAAGCTGAATATTCCTATTCGAATTATATCTCTGAGTTCAAAAGGGACATGTCCTCACTGGGTACGGAAGAAGAAATCGAATGGCGAGAAAGTGATGCTTCGAAATACTCCGTCCCCATGTACACAGCCGTCCTGAAAGCGGTTAATCGGACAGCGCAAAATGACCCCGTTTTTCGAGACATTGCTTGCATTGGCTTCACAGATTCGTCGCCCCTGAGTCTGTCATTTGTTCTAAACTTTTTGAGGACTAATTCACACCACCAGTTTTCGGAAGCTCAAGTTCGTAACTCTTTAAGGAATGTGCTTTTTAAAGTGGCTGGCGAAGAAGGGCGGCAAACTTTATCCAGTCATCAAGTGATCCGAGAAGCCTTTCGTCAGGTTTGCAAGGTAAGTCGTAGGAATCCAAACTGTCTAAATTCAACGTTTTGCAACATACCTGCTGTTCCCATCAGCGATGAGAGCGAGCCTCCTTTCCCTTATACCTCACTCTTGGACATTTTTGCAAGACTGTTCTTATCGTTTGAACGCGAACTGAACGCTACCATCTTAACTGTTCACAGGACCAACACTACTTTTATAGAACCTAGCAATAGTTTTGACTCTCAGTGTCTAGAAATCATGACCTCGTTATGTGTTTTTTCCTCGAGGGAACGCTTGAAATTGACTGAAATAATAGGAATCCCTTTTTCACGCACATTTCTTCGACTCATAGCGCACAGTTCAGGCGGGTTTTGGCATGGTTTGATAAAACAGCCTACAAATGACTTCAGACTTGGTGAAATTGTGAATTTGACCAACTTGGAGTCAAGCCGCAAGAATGGCGAACATTACGATTTGCAAACACTTCTTATAGTTTTATGTCTGCATAGCGGTGCGACCAAGTCACAGAATGAATGGCTGATGACGACAATGAACAAAACGACGACAGGAGTCTTGAACACGGTGATGCAAGATGCCGCTGTTGAAAGAGGAACGCCAATTCTTTTGAACATTCTTGGTGTGATGTATCGGGGCCTTGGATATCCATTCAAGTCGAGAGATCTTCATGTGCTTGCCTTAGCTTTATATCGTAAGCAAAACAATAGTCGAGATTTTGTTAACACTAACACGGATGAAGATCAGGTAAATCGCAAAGACGAGGTGCTTGGCGAGGCCACCACTTTGCACAAATTAGGCGTCATTTACCGTTACCTAAACAACCTTACCAGCGCTCAAGCCATCCACGAGACTTCGCTTAAATTGCTGCAGAAGCTGTTCGGCGCGCATCATCCCTTCATCGCCGGCTCACTTCTTAACTTAGCGGTTGTTTATAGTCGTCAAGGAAAGTATAGCGATGCCGTGCAACTGTATAATCGCTCACTGGCTATAATGCAGCGAACATATGGTCCGCAACACGCTAACGTAGGGAGGGTCTTGAATACCATGGCGACGGTTTATTACAAGATAGGAGATTTTTGCAACGCGATACATTATTCAGAACAAGGATTAGAAATACTCGAGCGTTTCCATGGAACATACCACCCGCACGTGGCAGAAGTGCTAAATTTCCTCGGATTCATGTACAGAGACAACGGAAACCTTAAAAAAGCTCAGATGGTTCTGGAACAATCAGTGTCCATTAAGGAAAAAGTGTTTAGCACGAATCACTTCATATTAGGGGAGGCATTGAATGACCTTGGAGTTGTGTATACACGCCTTGGTGAGGCGAAGAAAGCAATAAACGTTTTAGTTAAAGCACTAGACATTTTTAACAAGACCTGGGGCGAGCTTCACACTTCAGTTGCAACTACATTGAACAGTCTTGGTGCTGCATATTGTGCCCTACCTCAGCCCCTAGAGGCTATGCGCCTGCATGGGAAAGCCCTGGTGATCCTGCTGAGCATGGAGGAGGGCGTTCCCAGGGATCATTCTCTCGCAGAGACAAGACATCTCCTTGGTAAAACCTACCTAATGATGGGACATTTGGGCAATGCTAGAATAATGTTTCATTTGTCACACTCCGGGTTTAAACGGTTGTATGGCCCAGAACACTGGAGAGTTCAAAGTGTATTACGAGATCTACACTCTATAGAGTCCATGCTGAACACGGCAGCAACAGCAGTAGTTGAAGATACTTTATTATTTGTTATTGCTTTCCTTGCTACAGTTAGCATCGTTTGTAATTATCCTTAAGAGAGCTGTGATGGTCGTTTTCTTAACCCGCTGAAATTTGAACTGCGGTTGAAAAACTTACTAGCCGGCCACGTGGCAGGCGCTAGAAAAGAAAAGAGAAGGGGGAAATCGGACGCGCGTGCAAAGCGGGAGGAGAAAGCTTGGAGCGCGACTGGAGGGAAGTGCTCCCTCTTCCCTCCGCGCTCCCCTCGAAACGCGCGCGAGCCCAGTTTACCCCCTTCCCTTTCCCTTTGTAGCGACGGATTTGAAGTTAACCTGATCAGTTCAGCCCGCCGCGCACTCGTGAGAAAACAGCTGAGCAAAATGCCTCGCGACGCAGATGGCTCAGCCGTTTCCTCTCGTGAGCGGCGAGGTTTTCGTGAGATTTTCGCATCTCGAGGCCGTGAGGAAAATATCAAGCATATTCAGGATAATGATCTCACGGCCTCGCGACGCGAATTTCTCACCAAAATTTCGCCGCACACGAGAGAAAACGGCTGAGCCACCTGTCTCGCGAAGCATTTTCCTCAGCTGCTTCCTCACGTGTGCTGGTGGGCTTTATATATTAAACGTGTTTCCGCCTTTACTAAGCTGGGCCGAGAAGCTCCAATCCGGACTCAGAACTAATCCCGGATTAACTGTGATCTGATCAACTGAGCAACTTGGAATAGATTGTTTTATTTGTCACTTGGCTCGGTTTCGTTTGTTCTTTTCGGTTGAAAATATTTAATAACCCCGGTCAATTACTTACTGTCTGAAAAGCTGGGTGCGGCTTTGACTGTAACTGGGGAGAGCGGGGCTCAAAAAAATAGCTGCTAATAAAAGGAAAACACTGAATTATAGAATAGGAGGGGGTAAAAGTCGAGGTGGGGGGGGGGGGGGGTGTAATATATACCCCCGGCCTCGTCATATACCGCTCCACTTACTCCCCTTTTAATGAGAGTGTTTATTAATAAATAAAATCGTGGCGCCTAAAACTAAGCGAACTTTTAAAATTCTCTAAATTTTAACGTTTTTTTCATTACTGACAGGGTTATTTATTATTAATGAAAAAATGAACAAAATAACTTTTGAATTCTACTATAATTCAAGTATCATTTCACAGTGAATGTGATATTACAATTAATTGAATTTAGAATAGTCACTCTTCACTTCACCACTCGCTTTGCATATCTTCTTCTTCGGAGACTCCGGCACCAAAAACGACTCCTTGACGTCTTGAAAAACATCGCAAAACGCTTCTCGTCCTTAAATTAATTTAGCGCTTACTCGATCTTCGTGCAGAGGAGTTCTGTTCGATCGTACACGACAAAGTCTCACCTTGTTACTTCCAAAATATGTTTACTTTGTACGATAAAGATTGTCGAAATGAAATCCATCTGATTTGCGAATATTTTCTGCTTCCATATCCTTCTATATCCTCTCGTACGGCTTTCCGCCATGTTTACTTGCATAAACTGCGTCGAACTGACGCTGGCCGCGGGCGCATATGATCTTTGCTCTTTGCCCGAAGGGCAAGGAATAAGCTTCGGAAATCGGAAAGCTTCGCTTTCCGAACGAGGCACGAAGTGCCGAGTAAAAGAAGAGTGGGTGTGTCTCTCGTAATTTGCTGTTGATTTTTCCACTTTGACCGCTATTTAACTTGTATTTCTTTTTTCGTTTTGTTTTACAGTCCGTGGGAAATATGTAAACGTTACTGACAACACAGGACTCGATCACGAACACAAATATGACAAGTACGCGGCGAAAACAGGCACCGAAAACTCATGTAAACACAAGCCTATATGAAATTTTGATTTCATGACGTTCAGAAATAATTTTCCAATAATTTGCCATTTACCCTCGACCCTCGAATAGTTACCTTCGACCCTCGACCCTCGACCAAAAGGCAAACTCACTGAATGTACTGTTTACAAAAGTTACAAACATGTTTACCACGCATGCTATCAGAAAAAAGAAAATGTGTATACATATTGTTGTGTAAATAATAAAGACTAAAAATTCAATCCCACTGTGTACCAGTAAACATTGACACGTTGTCTACGCATTGTTGTAAAAAAATCAGAAAACCGCAAACTGAAAAAAAAAATGTATGCTTACAGTCGAAATCTCACCGCCTACAACCTGTCATTAAAAATAGTTTAAAATATAACTCGACCAAGTAGCAAAAAGAGTTTTACTTTATTTAATGGCCTTTTGTGTCTCTTAACAAACCTCACCAATCGACAAATAAGCATGTTAATTGTCATGTTAGGCTACAGTTTTACGTTTCTTTTATTATACCACTCGCTAAGAAGGTAGAAATGAGGAAAATAAAGGAGTTCTTAACTGTCTCTCAGCCTGTGTATGTTCGTAGTATGTTCTTAAAATTTTGGTTAATCTCAGCGTGAAACGTTCTCATGAAAAAGGTTCTTATATAAAAAAGAGAACACAATCCGAAGTCCAAGCGTCTAAAATATCGAATAAATGTCAACACCCGACAAATGATGAATGCGACGAAATGTAACAAGAGAACAATTTCATACAGATATTAAAGCGCAAAGGTTATCTTTAAATAACTTTGATCATATTATTCAAGGATTTTTCTTTCGAAGGCTAAAATTTCCAAGAGCTCGGTCCATGTTTTCCTTTTCAAAAACGCAATTTAAAAATGAGACCATGCGACCCCATAAATACCTGCGCGCGAGCCACCTTCTTAACTTGAGTTGAAATGTTTGACGTGGGACTGGGGAGGGGAATTCGAGGACCTTGGAACACCTTGCCAAGCAAATGAACTGGGACTTTTTTTCACACACAACTGAGAACACTGTGGTAGGTTGAGAGTGAAGCGAGTTGCAACATTATGTTCGGAGAAAAATTTCCCAGCTCTGCCAACAAGAGTGGAACCTTTGACCTTCCAATCACTAGTACTGATGCTCTACTACCAGCTCTACTACTGAGCCGCAGGAGACTCGTATATGTCCCACACTACACGAGGATGGGGTCAGTCCCGGGCTAACCGGGGGGGAGGGGGGCCTGTAAAATCAGTCAAGCAAAGTTGAGGAATGCCCTGTGGGGTCGGGAAATCTTGCAAGGCAAAGTCCACTGGGTGAGGTGAATTCCCCCACCCCCTAATCACAATGTTGACATTTCCCCCTACCCTCGGGCAAAGGATCCCATCCAGCTCCTTGTATTCTCCCACATATCTATACAATTTCGTAAGGGGGTTTAGAAGGGCCTATAAACGGAGAGGTTTATATCCGGAATGAAGAAACGTTTCGAAACAAGCCACTGTACCGTTGATGGAAATACGTTTTTCATGTACTGGTTTTAAATTTAGCTTTAAATCAACTTCATTTGATACAAAACACTGAAGAGTTTCTGGAGGGGGGGGTGGGTGGGGAGGGGGCTTATATCCGGGGTGCTTATAATAGGATACAAAAATTTTGTTTGCAGGTAGATGGGTCTATAACTGGGAGGGGGGCTTATATCTGGGGCGCTTATAATTGGATGTATTTTCTGGTCCACAAACAATGAGCAAATCAACTATCTGTTGGTGGATCCATAAGATGGTAAAAGTTATCCCTCAAATAAAAAACTGAATAACTTTATGGTACTAAGAAATTCCAGTGATGCCTTATTTTGTATCCAAATACTTAATTTCCTAATGTATCAAAAGGGGGCCATAACAGGAAACAAAAACATCTTTGATCATTTGAGGCATTCATAACATTGGGAATACTTGATGTCAAATTTGTTTAATAAAAGAAGCCTTGCTGACCACCCAGCAACTTCAAGCAGTCAACTTTCACCCCCTTTTAAAATGCTTTGAGGTGTGTACAAAGGGTGAGTAAAATTAAGTTTGCAGAAATACCTAATGTTTTCCAAAAACATTTTGCCAACAGAATAATAATAATAATAATAATAATAATAATAATATAATAATGATAATCATTATAATAATAATTATGGTGATGATGATCATACAATAATAATAAGACAGTGCTATGACATATAATAATACCATCAATAACTGTTATCTCTGCTGGATTATAATCATCATGATCATCATGATGTCCTATTTGACCAAGCATGTGGGCTGCACTGACAAATGTTGACCTGAGGCATGCATAAATGGCCAAGGGCCAATATTCTTTAGTATGATCCTGAGCAAGTGAGATGCTTAATCCTTTTCCCTTCGAAAAATTGAAACTTTGCACTTATTTTGTTGCCATACAGTGACTACTGAGGGCTAAGAATTAAACTATGCTTACTCACAAAACTGTCAACTATTAAACCTGCAATAATGGCTGGTGACCAGATGGACATCAACATGTGCCATAATACCCACGGGGATGACAGGAGAGTGCCACCTGGAAAATAGGCAATCACAGGGCCTGCTATAAACAAAAATATCAGCCACATATGATGCAGAATATTCTCTGATACTTAGCAGTCAAGGACACAGGCTGAGTTGGCTAAAATCATGGGATATTCTACAAGAATATAAATTCATAATAATTATTATTGAGCAGGATAATAATAAATTGTTTTATTATTCAATGCACTGGTAACAAAGCAGTTTACTGAGTTTATTACAGAAAAGCCGGAAAAGCCCTCATTTTTCTTCCCAGCACACATAGCAATGCATATCGCAGGATATTTGTTGTGTATGTATGATGAATGTTGAGCACAACATAACCACATTTGGATAGTCTTGCAAAAATGTGTTGAATAATGACAGAGAATAAGTGATTAAAAGATTTTAAGAATTCATAGGATAACCAGCCCTTCCAAAATGTAGTTTTCCACGGGCCCTTTACTACTGTAGATAAATTTGTAGATTTTTAAAGAAGGGATCTTCATCCAATAAGAAGGTAAAACTTGACAAGGCAACAGAAAATATTAAATAAATCACCAATTTACAGCCCAGGTCATGCTAGCATTTTCTTTCAATCCAGCAAGTAAGGAGACCCAATGCCCAGAACTATTTTCCTAACATCTTCCAAAAAACATTTTAAGAAAGTTGGACTGTAGATTGTCAAGTGCCATCACTCTCTTTGCAATTTGACTATGTAATTTATTTGTTACATAGACAAGTAAAAGAATGACATAATTGCAACAGAAAGGACTACCATAAAATTTTTGTTCAATACAAAAAAGGGCAAGCCACACTTTTGAGCCTATTGTCTCATGTGGCCAGAGCTTAATGCTATTTCTGTCTACAGAGTAAAGCAACTAAGAGAACTATTCATTACTACACCTTCTATTCCTAGCAAACACAGCCTCTTGGATTTTTTCACCAGCTTTAGCTAAAGGAAACGATGTGGAGTGAAGTTTCTGCCTGGCTCAAACACATGGCAATGTCATGATAACCTACCCTAGTCCAATCACCATAATATTTCTGTGACTATGTATCCTTTTTGACCAATATGGTCTAAAATCTTGCACTTACAGTCTAAAAAGGAGTGTATACTTGTCTGGTAAAATCAAGTTGCTGAGAACATTGTTTCTTCTGTGAGCTTGAAGCTTTCTGGGCTTGCTGAGGTAATGGAGACTACAGGATGACTTTATGCAAAAATTATAGGCTATGAAACCCATGACATTTGATTAATGAGACCCTGTTAGGGCAAACAGTGTTTGCATTAGAAGCCGGGACCCGGGTACCAGCACCCACCTACTTTGAATGGAGCACCAAGCTTTTTTAGGTGCAAAGTTGAAAGCTCTGCCTATCAAATTCACTCAGGGTACCTTGCTACTCCTAATGAGGTCCCCTTTTACTTGAAAAATTAATGAAAACCCGGGTAAAATCCGACAGGTGACACGAAGGAGCTTAAATGACGACAAACAACAAGAACACAACATAAAATTATGACAACGACAAAGAAAAAAGCAAAATGGACGGCAGCATTGGCGGTTTTTAGATTAGACAGCGACTTGCAGGCATTCGGACAAAAAAAATCATATTTTACAGAGTGAAACATAGCCTTGAAGGCAGATTTACTCTTTTCTGAGTCTTTTCTTTTAATTTCCATCTCACACTTTGCAGGGCTATTCAATTTGGATAGTCAGAATGTTTTCGAACAGAATTATGAGAACACATTTACCATAAACATCCAGGACTTAAACATCACGGATATCGATATTAAACATCACGGATATAGATATCAGTGACTTTGGTTGACATTCCGACAGCTACACTGTACATGCAAACCTTCCGATATTGTGATGAGAAAGGGTGTCAAACTCAGATGGGGAACATAAAGACCCCCCCCCCCACCCCCTAACAGGGCCTCATGTATAGTTTGCAAGATGCTCAATATTTGTTTGAAGGCCTAAGAATAAGCATGCACCACCTCTCCAGTAAGAGTTATTCAAAACTGATAAAGTTTGCTGGCATTTACACCAAAAAAGGAGCAATAAAAAGGTAAATTTGGAGAAGAAAAATCTGTTACACACAAAATCACTAAAAAGTGAAATACATGTAAATTTACTCAGACAAGTTTATTGCCAAACACATGCAAATTGAAATAAGTTTCCTATCCTAGATTGATACTAAATCAAGAAAATGTCATAGAATAGCACAAGCCTGTGGCTAAGATTAATCTAATAAAATATTTCCCAAATATTTACGTGAGAAATCTATGCTGAAGGGTATCATTATTTTACGGTGTTAACCGAGTACCAAACGAACTGTCAGGTTCTAGGCAGGAATTTTGTTTTGCTTCACGAGAACGAGAATTCAAACGCACTACCAGACATTCACCATTGATGCACCACCAACTGAAAAGCAACGTACTTTCAACTAACCATTGAAATGGTAACATTGATTCCCAGATTTCCGTTATCGGCAAACAAATGAGCAATATTGGTATCAAAGACAAGACAGTCACTGTTTAAAATAGCAGAGGCAATGCCTTCATGGATACTTCTTGGGGTAGCTTCCCAGGCTAGGCGCCTCCTGTTTCCATTCAATTCTAGTCGATACACAAAGTTTTCTGCTTGTTTACGGGTTCCAATTAACTGTACAATGGCATAAAACTGCTGGAGTCCTTCGAACTTCTCTTGCTTTTCGAGCACAAGCATGAAATGGTGTCCGAAACAAGACTGCATCATTACCCAGTCGACAGCTCCGGGCAGATTTATATCCGTGGCTAGGAAAACAATGTCTTCTCCTTGTAAAGTTGTGATAGATTTATGGGCGTGCATAAGATGAGGCATAACTGAATCCAACGATCCTTGCCATTTACAAGAAGCCCCGGGGCAAGGGCAAGAGTACGGTCGAAATTCACATGACTCCTCGTGTTCTGGTTTTTCAGTGTGTGGCAAATTCACTTCGCAGCCTGCTGATGCATATTTACAGGGAAAAGAGACCGTGTTCGCAACTTTTTCCATCGCAAGATTCCTGATACTTCCCAAAGGACCACGACATGTTGGGCAGCATGATAACTTGGGGCGGCAGTTCGAGCAAACTAAATGGCCGCTACTGCATTGAAGAATCGGAGGCAACACATAGTCAAAGCACACCGGACATTCGAAAATACTCGCTAAGTCGGCATTTGTGGGTCCACCTGGTTGGTTTCCGTTCATTCTTGGTGGTTTTTGGGAAGGCTGTGAACTTGATTGGCGATTCATGGCAAGCTTCTACCCTTTATAAAACATCGAACAATTTTTAAGGAAGCATCTCCCTTTCGAAACCATCAAAACCACACAAACTTCTCGTATAACATTAAGGAATTCCAGTGTCCTCTGACGCTACCCCAAACCCCAAAGATCCTGTAAGACCAAGCCGGAATCAGCAGAGGCTTATAAATATGACAAAACTTCGCCGATCTCTTGGCTTGAGCTTCCTTTATATTTTGTTTTTCGTGTTTCGTAGAGCTGAGGCGCCTCGCCTCTTTTACATCACTAGAGCCGAAGTTACCCGGATCGACCCGAAAACTATCTCAACTATTTCCGATCTCTTCCGAGAGCTCGAACACAGGTCCGCAATGCGTGTACGGCCTTGTGTCGACAGTAGCGTGTTTTGAGGGAAGTGGTAAGATCTTTTTTGGACAAGAAAAAGTTCGCATGTTTTTTCTTAGTGAACGAAACGAGAACAATGGCCTGGATAAATGAGGAAAAAATATTGCGGATAAAATCGGACGTAATTTTTCAAAATCAAATAAAACATATTCTTGCCTCTCAGAAGCAAATTTTGTTTCCCCCAAACCCGTTTCCCACTTATATTTAATTATGCCAACTTGAAGAAACAATGTTTCCTAATATATCAAAATCATATATTTGAACTGCGGATTAAAGAAATGAATATGTGAATGATCATTGCAGTTATGAACACTACTTAAACAGTAGTGAAAATATAACATGAAAAAAGTTCAGGCGTTGTACGGGATTCGAACTCGCCACCCTTACGATACCGGTGCAGTGCACTACCAACTGAGCTAACGAGCCATCTGGGGGCTGGTCGTTTATTGGTCCGTTATATACCCGTGAGCCGTGGTGAATATATGAGAATAAATATATATGAATTTTTTCAGGCTTTATTTTCACTACTGCTTAAGTAGTGTTCATAACTGCGATGATCAGTCACAATAACAGTCTGGTCGTTTTGCTGGTTCGTAATATACCCGTAAGTGATGAACACATGGGAATGAATATATGCAAATCATATATTTGAACTGCGGATTAAAGAAATCAATTATTGAAGTTGTGAACATTACTTAAGCACTAGTGAAAATAAAGCCTGAAAAAAATTCAGGCTTGTACGGGATCTAAACACACTTCCCCTGCTGCCCTGTTGTTGGACACGGCGCTACAACAAGAACAAACAAATTCAACGATAGCTTTTATTTCCATGTAAACCCTTACACTTAATAATAAAAAACCCCACCTGCTTCCTGTTTATAGTTAAAAGGCTAATCGAGGTGAGGACAAAGGGAAGCAGTAAGCCAATCTACGTCCCTCATGACCTGTATTTTTGAAATTTGAACCGAGGTTTGAAAATTACATGCCCAGTCTTCAACATTTCAAAACTCTCCGTAGAAATTTCCCCAGTTATTCTGTAATAGACGGTATAAAACTACGATTTTTTTCACATTACAGCATGAAGTATTTGAAAAGTATCCATTGTTTCAGTCCTGACTGTGAATTTGAATTTGTTTCTAGTTAATTCGCGTTTATGGGACAGATCTCCAGATATTCTTCAAGATTCCATTCAAATGTTGCAAAGAGAAACCCGAATATTAATTCAGTTCATCTCGTTTCAGTCCTCCTAACCCTAGCCTGGGACCAGGCTTCGCAGTGGGGCAGTGGGGTTAAGAACAATTTCGTACCCAGAGTCCTTGGGCTGTTTGGCCAGCGGGTGGACCCCTGGAGAGACTCTCGGATAATGGACCACCATATGCATTTTCCCATAAAATCTGGGGTAAAACAATGGGAGCCGTTACGGGCCAGACAATCAAAATATTTGATTTTTTTCCATTATCCCAGAGTCTCTCCTGGCGACTAACCGCCAAAGAACCTGAGGACTCTGGGTACGAGATTGGGTTAAGGAGCGAAAAGAAGGAACGTGGCCCAGTCGCCGAGCGGGCGACTGGGGGAAGGGAAGGGGCACCGCACCTTCCCCTCCAACAGTCGCCCGTTCGGCTCGCTTCGCTCGCCGATTTTTTCGCCACGTTCCTTTTTCTCACTCCTTAACCCCAGCAACCCTGCAAGGATGGCTAACTCAGCGAAATTAAAATAACGATTGATAGCAGCTCGAGCTCAGGAATCAACTTTCATTGCCGCTGGCCAAATAATGCCTTTATTGAAGCACCATATGTATATATGAGGCTGTCAAGCAAGCAAGCGTGTAGTGAGAAGTGAGCGTATGAAATCCAAGAAACGCGAGGGCTGGGCTGTAACAGTACCCACCCGTGGTCAGGCGCTCCTTTGGAAGGTCCATGACCCTGCACATGTTTTGTTTTACACTCATGTACTATGCATGAATTACATAATCGCAATTTTTCTATTGGCTAGTTGCAGGAACACGCGTAACCACCTATTGTTATTGTGCATGATCAATCCCCAAAATAGCAAACAAAAACATATAACAAAGAACTTTTCTAAGTTCATAACCATTTCTCTCCATTAACTATGCCCCAATGTAAGAAAGGTTGAAAAAAAGAAAAACATTTATTCAGGAAGACTGATACAATGTACAGGTTTTCATTGGGGGGCACCTTTTTTGAGAATTTTGATTAAAAAAAAAATAAAAACAGGAGGGAAGGGAGGACCCTCGATATCCCTTTTGTTTGCTACTTATGACATTGCACCTATTATTTCCCCTTCGAAAGGGACCTTTCATTGTTTTGGTGTTCTCCCGCTTGATGCCTTAGTGTTATACGATAGACAATGACTGTCTGATTGATGGTACCCCTTAAGTGATAACTGCAAACACTGCTAACAGACGCGCCCTATGAGAACGAGCTACAGTGAAGATTTCAGTCCACCCTTTCCTCTAAGTGGTTCTTGGGCATAAGAGATAAAAGATAAAATAGGGGAAGGTGGAGTCTATTCACTATTCGTGGGACGTGACCGGAGGCCCTAAAATTAAAAACAAAAGGTAGTGAAGTGCCAAAAAGTAGTTTGAAAGACAAACCATACGTTTCGGGCTTAGCCCTTCATCAGTGGTATGTAAACGATTTGAAATTGCGCACGACAACAACCAATGCGTGAGGAAAGACGTTTGATTTTTAAAAAAAGCACACGCTATAAAGAAAATAAAGTTAATGTTCAGGCCGCGTGGTCGGGTAGTTCCCATCTTGAAGATAAATCGCATTTCCAAGCGTTTCCGGTGGATGTTATTGCCGGAGCAGAGCTTGATACCACGAATCTCAGCATCAGACAAAGCGTGGTTCAATCCATTAAAGTGCTCAGCAACAGGAAACCGGTAGATTTTTTCTCAATGCTTCTGAGGTGTTCTCCGAAACGTTCTCGGAGGGTTCGACCGGTTTCTCCTATGTAGAGGGCTGGACTTTTGTTCGTCATTTTTCTAGGCCCTACAATTACCCTGCCGAAGTGTTTGTCTTCAGAGCAAAGTAGTAGTGGATATCCCAGAAACATTTGGATCAGTTTGGATCATGTCTTTTTAATCAACACTAGAAACCACCAAGGATGAAAAAACTTTATTGGGAAAAAAGTTATATTTTATAAAAGGTATACACAGGCGCCTTCCTCACGCCGACAGTAATCAGTAGAAGCCAATGACTAAAATGTTTACAATGTATTGGTTTATTGGAGAGACAAGCTGATCAAAGTTTGAGTTGATAGACAGTCCGGTTTACAAGTTCGACGCAAATGGCCCACAATGCAAGATATTCGATGTTTGTTCACTGCGAACATGATGTTTGCTCCGCGCAAATACATCAAAACTTAGCTCAGTTTTCAACTGAGCAACGTGAAGCAACAAAAGTAATTCCTCCAGCTATTCCTCACTGCAGACGTAAACAACGCAATGAACCAATCAGAATTTACAGGAAAATGCGTGCGAGCATGACAAAGTGGCGTGACTTTGTTAACCAATCACAAAACGACGTAAAGCAAAACCAAATCAAACGCGAACAGATCTCGACACCGAATGGCAAATCATTCTAAAACAGAGTGAAAGGCCTTGGTTTTCTTTTAGTTAGCAGTATTTTGGGAAGTCCTGGCCCGTACAGGCGGAATTGGTGTGAAAAGATGCCTGTTCTTAAGAGTCCGAGAATGTGGAGCTCTATGAAATTTTATAAAAAGCACAAGTATCAGGTGAGACAAGGTGCCATGGCGTTGTGAAGACGTTTCACTGCTAAGGAAACGTGACTCAGCAAACTTTCATCTGGGCAATCCACTTCCTGTGAAGAGAAATCAAATAAAACGTAAAACAAATTTGCCAAGAAGAAAGAGGCTACTTTAATAAGTAGGCTTGAGTGCCAGAAGCTCCGCTTAACATATCTGAGTGTACGATAACAGACGTTTTAAAAAGAAATTTCTACTACAAAGAGGATTCTAAAGAACTTCTTTTGAGGCATAGTTTCGCTCCCTTAGGCGCACTAGGGCTATGGGTAAGCACTTCGCAGTCGACTGACCAAGTGACCGAAGAACCATAAACTCTTCAGTTATATGTTATGTGTGGTTAAGCCGTGTGGTTGTATACATTCCACGCCTTTGCAACCGAACCCGCGAAATGGCCGGCTCAACAAAAAGAAAGCTGAGTGTTGTTCCCTTACCAGTGTGTCAAGGTTAACAACAGCTGTTTGCCCGTCCAACCGCACAGAAATCTGATCTCCTTTCGTTGTCCTCGTGACTGCATCGTTGCCGTAGGTGCCTCTTAAAAGTTTCATTAGTCTGTCGCAACAAAAAAGAGAAGAAATACTATGTACTTATTGACTGAGTCAGCGGGTCAGGCCGGAAGGGAAGGGAAATATTTGGGTCGAGGATGGCGTACGGAACGGTATAAATACCTCTTACTGACCGAGTTCGAGGTCCGTACTGAAAGTTACGTACCGACTTTTTTCCCGTTGATTTATGGCCCAAGCGCGACGAGAAAACAAGGTTTGTAAGATATTTATTAGGTTAATCCGGCGTGCGGGAAAGAAATTAAACTAGTTGAAGTCAAGTGGGCCATACTGTAGAATACAGCCCGCAAAATTGACCAATCACAGCACGCGTCCTAAGTGAGAGATAATAAGTAATGGTAATAGGACTGAGTGGACTCCAATTCGGTCTGTAATCACGATAACAAAATTGGACGACCGCGCAGCGGGAGTCCGATTTGTTTATCACGGGTATGATTACAAACCGAAATGGACGACACGGAGTCTTATTACCAATTAACCATAAAATTACAATTTCCGAGAAAAGAAGATGAGCCAAGTTGTATAAAAGGGAACCAAGGTTGTGATTGGTTGATTTCAACTACAAGTTTGAATGTGATTGGTTGATTTAAAATACTACTTTGAATGTGATTGGCTTATTGAACTGTCCGATAACAAACTGTCCAATAACAAGGTGTCCAATAACAAACTGTCCGATAACAACTTGGCAGGTGAATTAGTAGCCTCCTTCGCAGACGTCTTGGGCTTGTCACGCGTTCCTTGCCCACGAACGTCTCCTGAACTGAACTACCATTTCCGTTCGCGGCGGTTGGCCAATCATAGTTCGTTTTCCAATTTATGGAAAGTAGGACTTTGACCCCTGGATTATTTTCACAGACGATGCACGTGAATCGGGTGTCGATTTCCATTCTTACGAAGCTCGTTATTGGTTTCTTCAAAACAAAGGCTAACCGCCGACGAACGGAAATGGCAGTTCAGTTCAACAGACGTTCGTGGGCAAGGAACGCGTGACGAGCCCAAAGACGTCTGCGAAGGAGGCTAGTGAATTAGTGGAAAATAGGAGTTTTTTAAACCAATCACAATCGAGGAGATTTTAATTTTTATGATTAAGTATAGTAAAATTATACGGACATTGTATAAAGTATAGTAAAGCATTAAATAACGAATCACCAAATAACTGCCATCATCATTTAGGCTCAAGATCTTTATGATTTTCGTTGTACATCAGCTAATTTATAAGTTAGAAACTTTATCAAACGGTTCGGCAAGTAACACGATTCTTTTCCTTATTTCCTGGGACCGTGTTCAAAGAAGTACACAACGTGACAGCGCACACATAGAACGCTGGCTAGGTATATTACTCTCAACTTACCTTTCAGGAAACTTGCTTAAATCAGACTTCTTTGACCGAGAAACTACAAAACAGTTAACAAAACAAACAAACAAACAAACAAATAAACAAAAAATAAATGAATAAACAAATAATTACTGATATAACCTCTACTAACCTCTACGCGAAAGAACCATGTGCTCTATTTCCCAGTCTCGACCAAGTTCCGGCCACTCGTTACAGAACTAGATGGACGAGCTGGTTCGCGCAAAGGGGTTTCTAATGGTTCTATAACCCAACCCCCTATCCCCTGCGCACAAGTCTCTTCAAATAGGATTGAAGTGACAGAGATGAATAAAGAATTACTACTCTGTTCGAATCTTAGAACCATGACCACTAAAAGTACACGGTTATTTTTACTTGTCTTTTCTCTGTGGTTATCGAGATTCATTCAACGCGTGACAAGTGAGATATATTAATTCGCCTAATTTGAGCTAACAATACTGAGAAACAAAACGAAGAAACTGAAAGAAATTATTTCAGTTGAAGTGAATCGTGATTTCAACACCCCAGCCTTGTACAATTCTCTGAATCACCTTGGGCAGCAGTAGGATTGGATTCAACTTGAAGAATCACAGCCAGTACAGCATCAGCGTACATGTCATTCACAGGGTTGGCCACCCACTTAAACAAAACAAAGTAGATTACTACAAGCCTGTGAAACAGGCGGTGAAGTAAAATCTCGCGCGGGTTAGAATTTCAAGATTCAAACTGCAACCGTTTTAGAGCTGCCAACCGATCACTGGTTTTGTATCCGGAATGGCTAGCCGCGCCGCGTTGCCTATCTACCATAGGTAATTGCAGTTTTCAGCAATCTGATTGGTTCCCTGATCAGGCTTTACAAAACACAATATACCGCCATAACAGGGCCGTTTATACGAGAGAAAATAAGCCGCGGCTTACTCTGGCCACGGCTTACATAAGACGCGGACACTCCGTATAAATGGTACAAAATCTACGTTCACGGCTTTCTCAAGCTGCGGCTTATCCTGGCCTAGGAGCTTTTACTCGTATAAATGGTTTCTTTCGCGTCTTACGTAAGCCGCGGCTTATTTTCTCTCGTATAAACAGCCCTAATCTCACGTTATTTGAAAGGCCTGTGTTTTCAAGAGAGCTACAAAAAAGATCTGCTCTGGCTTTTTTTCATTTTACTTTACCTGATTATCACTACAATGAATTTCACCCCACTTAACTCCCCTTGTGGTGCATGCAGCTCTTATTCCGACATAACGCAAATCAAACGAAACATAAATTAATACATATGGGTTAGTGGCCAAGGGTGAGGACAAGATGGCGGGATATTGGCCAAGTTCCTTTTTTGCGTGTTTGTGGACCGAGACGAAGTCGAAGTCCATAAACACGCAAAAAAAAAAAAAAAAGAACGAGGCTAATATCCCGCCATCTTGACCGAACAAGCTTGGTCGATAAAGGATTTATTATATGACTCAAAGGACGCTATTAAAAGACAGTAAAACGCGGGACAAACAGGCTATCCCGAGCGGTCAAGATGGCTCCATCTTGACCTCGCGGGTAGCCAATCACAGCAGGAGAATTGATTCATCTTGACTGCTGAAAGAGCCAGTCATATAATAAAGAGAAATAATAAAACACACGGTCAGTGCAGTACCTCAACAATAACACTTCTTTTTTCCTGGATAATGGTGATGGCTTTGAAAACCTTCAAGGCAAGTTTTCCTCCCTGAAGGGTAAGTTGCTCAACTTCACCCGCCAGGTTCTCCACTGATTGAAGCAGCAGGGAGAAGGCGCCGTGAAATGCCACCGTCTGCCTCTACAAAACCAAAGCAAAACCAGGAATCAGTTTTCCTCTTCAATCTCTCTCTTGATTGCCGACCTTGCACAGGATTCCCTGACATTTCCCAGACTTTTCACTTACCACAAACCAGTTTTCACTGACCATAAACCAGTTTTCACTGACCACAAACCAGTTTTCACTGTCCAAGACAAATCCTTGGGCAATGAAGCCAGCAATGAGGCCACAGAAATCAATTCCCTTGCAGGAATTTTTGGAATCTCCTTCCCAAATCTAGACAAAAGTAAAATTTCCTGATTTTTCCTTGACCTTAAAAATAATCTGCTTTTCACTGATTTTTCCCTGACAGGAGCGTCAGGCCCTGCCCTGATTTTTCCCTGTAAGGAGCGATTCACAAGCCTTGGACAGACAGACTACGACAAGTCCCTTGAATATTTTTCCTTAGGAATAGCAAGGCAAGCGAAACACGCGCGCGAGATAATTGTCTCGCGCGATTCTCGCGTGCTTGCATGTTTCGTCTGATTTGCTTTCCCCAAGAAAAACAAGGCACTAATCACAGTCCATGGACGGAGGGTGTATATTTTCATCATGCACTCCAGGACCACTGTGAACTTTAGCAAGC
Source organism: Pachyseris speciosa (assembly GCA_016490735.1). Classification (NCBI taxonomy): domain Eukaryota; kingdom Metazoa; phylum Cnidaria; class Anthozoa; order Scleractinia; family Pachyseridae; genus Pachyseris; species Pachyseris speciosa. The sequence goes on along the minus strand of JAEMWC010000211.1, from coordinate 27,216 downwards.
TCCCCAAACGTTATGCCGGCATAGCCCCATGACGATATGTCCTAAAAAGGAACGGGGAGCTATGGAGGACCTCCCCTTAAGATAAGTGGGGCAAGAGAAGCACGAGAGGGGAAAGAGGAGAGAAAAACATCCACGAAACCAATCCTTTCTTAACTAAATCAATGTCCAGACAATCTGTTAATACCATTCCCTGTTTTGTCGATTTATTAAACCTATCGCTTGAGTTATTTTACTTTTTATACCTGTGTTAGGACGCTTGTTGATAGTTCGGTGTAATCTGTCATAAAAAGAGACAGAATAGATAAGACTCACCACCACTGTACGGGCAGCATTTTTGTAAGGATAAATGGGCTGATGCAAAATTGATGCTTGAAGTAAATCTATGAAGTTATCCGCAGCAATGGTTCTGCATTGTGGGACGCATCAGTCAAATTAAAATAGCTTTTCTTTTTTTCTTATCCGAGTGGACATTTTATTTTTCTGCCTAAAAGCTGAAAAATATTGTAAAATGGAGTGCGAGTGAGAGTGGCGTTCAAGATAGTGTGGCGCGCGAGAGGGAAGTGGCATGCAAGGTGAATACAATTTGAGAAAAAGTTTATTTCTGTTCAGAAGAAAGAGAAACTCTAACGCCTAGAGTTTGCAGACTTACTTTGTAGATCCTCTGGAGCAATCAAATGATAATTAAAGCCTCGCTTTATGAGAATTCCTGACAAAGGTTTGCTATGTTCAGGCTTCTCGGCTGCTAAGCTGCCCATCACCTGACAGAGAGATACATTAAAAAGTATCCAAATATAATTATTAAAAGATCGTTGCAATTATGAACACCATTTGAGGAGTTGAGAAAGGAAAGCCTGAAAAATTCAGGCTTGTACAAGGTTCGAACCCATGACCTCTGCGATACCGGTGCAGAGTTCTTATTGCCAGAGCTCTCCACAGTCAATTTTAAGAGTGAATAGACCTTGTTAGCTTGTAGATTTTGTTTTCCCAATGTAGACCACGTGATGTTCCCCTGGAGAACTGTTTCTTTGAAATTTCGCCTTATTCACGCGCATATGTACGCATAATTTATGAAAAGACAAAAGGCAAATCCTCTTGGGAAGATCATATGGTCTACATTGGGAAAACAAAATCGACAAGCTAAAAAGGTCTATTCCTTACCTTTGCCATTTTCTCCCCCCTGAAATACAGCTCCACGCTATGAGTGTTAGGGGGGTTGTGAACCACAACACTGGCATCCTGTGGATGAAGTTCGTAAGAGATCATGAATACCAATTGAATTCGATTAATATGCTTTAGCAGAATGAAGGATCTAAAGGCCAATTACCCATTATGCAATGGACGACGCACACCTCGCGTTTTGATTGGTCTAGCGGAGTTTGCGATTAAAAAGTACAGACGCATGAATGACGTCATTTACTGAAGACAGTGCGTTCACCACGTTCTGACGTCATCAGCGCGTTATCAGAGTCCACACGCACTGCTAAATGGAATCTCTGTGTTAATAACACGACATACAATTTGCTAGGTATTCAAACCAACTTTTATGTTACGATTTAGTTGTAACCTTTCCTGGAAATCTGATTGCACATTTAGCTGTGAATAGTATGAGAATTGAATAAGAAACACTTTTAAAAGTAATTACGATTTCCAATAAAGAAAAAAAAAAAAGAAAACCTGACGATGTGGTCAATGACACTGAACTTGTTAGTTTGGGTTCGCATAAATAAAGATTACCATATACTCCATTTATGTACCACACGATTATCAGGAAAATAATTAGACTTGAGGGGGAGGGGGGAGGGTTGGGGCGGGCAGGGGGGGGGGGGGAGGGTTGGGGCGGGAAGGGGGAATTTGATTTTGATGGTCCAGCAGTTCTCCGAAGAAGCTTTGACAGGAATCTAAAATTGCGGAGACGAGAAGACGTACCGGGTTATCCTCGTATTCACGGATCAACGCGGCCTTCAGTCGACCCATCTCGTTCTGCTCTCCGTGCACTAGTACCTGGCAATAGAGAATGTGAATTAAACTGAGATCATGAACCAAAAACAACAACAACAGCACAAAACAAACAAAACAAAACAAAAAGCCAAAAGGAAAAAAGACTTCAGTTGAAGTCCACAGATCATGTCACAACCTTATTACAACCCATTTTAACTGACTCCTCTCTTCCTTGTAGGAGAAAAGAACTGATGTAACCCTGTACGTATATCTTAAATAAAAGGGATGGTTCTAAGTTGACTGCAAAATACTGCTGCCGAAAAGGGTGGAAAGCAATATATAGATTCAAAGAATACGCTATTTCTTTATCCAAGTTTCGTTCATTCTTACTATTTAATTCGTTACATATTGTCTCAAAAGTACTTACTATATGTGGAGGCTTTAGAATTCGGATAAATTCACTTGTCTGTTCAAAGTCAGTGTGAGCGGAGAATGAAATGTAGTCTGTAGAGATGACAAAATACACTGTAAGTAAGCTTCAAAGCGTATCTAGCATCCTGCTATAAAACTACTTAAAAAACTGTTTTATCAAACTTTATTACTTCAACACGGCTACTTCCGTTGGAAAATGTCTTGTATGAGGCGTAAAATTCAAGTTTTTTTTACTAAAGAGTATCATCGATTTAACATAGTCTTTGGCAAGAAGTATACATTGCCGTTTCTTGTAATGTCCCCCCTTTGGTTAGCAAGTTAAGTCCGTGCCGTCATCACAGCTGTTTACCCACAGGTCGTTTTATGTCTGAAAAACACTCGTAATATTCATATCCATTATAACAACCCGAAGAATACTTTTACTTAATACCTCGCAGTAAGCAGAGTGGTATGACTATTCTGATTTTTTTAGTGTGGTTCAGAAAACTGCAGAATTCTGTTGGCGGAATTGACCAAGCATCTGAGTCTGACTTCCGGTGCATTGGTGCTACGTCACGGGCGCGGCGAGCTGCGCATGATTTTCCCGCCAAAATGTTCTCAAAGGAACGCGTGTGTATTCCGGTTGAACAAAAATGCTGGTCAGTGTGTTCATTTGGCCATTAAGAGCACATGGACGGAATATTATTCTGTTCATTCAGAAATGGAATAAGTATCGAAATAACATGATTATGGGTCTTATCTTTTTTACCTTGAATTTTTCAACTTTAACGAAGGTTAATGTTTCATCTCCCACAAAAGAAAGTGTTTCTTCAAAACATCTAAAATTATCTGACCACAAAAAGGCATGCCACAACCTGACTGTTTTCTCCCTCTGTATGTACCGATGTTATTAACACTGATACACCACTTACCAATGGAACATTTCCGCGGAATTTTCTGCCCTGTCATGGTTGCTATCTCTTCAGGTTCAGACATCAAAGTCTGATGACAAAAAAAAAAAAAGGAACGGGGTCAAACTAGGACTGTTCTACAGAATTATCTTAAGAGAAAGAGAATTTCTGTGAAAAGACTACGGATTACAACAAGGCAAACTGGAGTGGTTGCCTCATCATAAACGAAAATCAAAGAATTGACTGTGCAGTAAAATGTTGAGGCGCTGAAGTGAATCCATGAATCTCCACCCTGACCCTTGCAAGGAAATGGGAAATCACACAAGGTAATGGCATTCTTAGACCTCGGTGGGAATCGAAGCCGCAGCCTCCAGATTAGATCAACCGTGTTTCTAAATTCTGTGATGTAACATTACCTTGTGTCACTGATACAATTTAGGGAAGAGGCACGTACATACAGCACGTCTTTGTTTACCTTTGTTTACGAAAGGACCGGTCGGAATAGATCGCTCGCTGCGGTACAGGCTTTTCCTATGAAATCGGTTTGGCTAGTCCAAGATCATTTATCATATGCACAAAAAACCGGTCGGAATGGAGCACTCCCTATGGGGAGCAGGGTTGGCGCAGTGGTGAGAGCGCTCGCCTTCCACCAATGTGTCTCGGGTTCGATTCCCGGACCCGGCGTCATAAGTGGGCGGAGTTTGTTTGTTGTCTACTCTGCTCCGGGTTTTCCGGTTTTCCCCTCTAAATCCGCCTCCCCCCTAAATCCGCCCCTGTAAAATCCTTTACCTTTGCAAGTGTTCCTTCTACACAGTAACCAGCGATAATTACACCGTTCCTGCGGTCAGTGCACCACTGCTCAAACAGCTCACGTGACAAACCACTCTACATAGGAAAATTAGATGAGATATTGTTTCTTTTTATGAGGCCTTCCAAGGGGTAGAAGCTACAAGCGATATGGCTCCGAAAACAGGCGACAATCAACTCCCAAAATACTGACCACAGACAGAAATTGGCAGAAAAAACGCGGCAGCGACAGCGACATTTGTCCCTAACTAAACAAGCGACAGACAGAGTCGTAAACGAACGACAAAGCGGCACCAGACCACCCCTTGGAAGGCCTCTTTTAGTGAATTCAGTCAGTAAACACAATGAGTAGAAAACAGTGGAGAAAAATTCCAACAATCAAAAGGGCTTTCAGTTTATGAATGTTTTATTTTCAGCTCCTGAAAATGCAATTGTCGTATTTTGTTTAACACAGAGGACAACTAGAAAATAATGGATATGAAGTTGTTTCATCCCAGTTTCGGTATAGGGAATCTTTCTGCTATGGTCTCTGAATTTATTCAAAACCAAATGAAGATTAACGGTGATTTTTTGAAAGAATGAAAGAACGGATGGATGGATGAATAAATGAAGAAACCAAACCTGCATCATGCCAGGACTTGCCATCACAACTGATGGACCTATGTCATCGAACTGGTCAATTCCCTGAAAAAAAAGCATTCTTATTATTTTTAATTAAAAATAGCAGTAAACACTCCATAATGAGATGATGATGCTTACGACGATGATGATGATGATCGTGACGCATTTCTTATTCAATATTGGGTAAAACAGAACCCGCAAGCCTTAACAAACGCGATGAAATGTATTGTTCAGTTTTACTGGCTTTATTCTCACTCTTTTTCTGTATCATTAGCTTTGATCATTTTAGTTACCTAGTTATTTGCCTGTAGCTTTGACACATCACGTGCTATTTCATGTCATTTCCGGTAAATATCAATACCACATAAACTCGCGTTTTCCTTCAATAAACATGAAGAAGGCTGGTGTTGGCCAGCAGAAATATCGCATTTACGCATTTACACATTGTTTGACCAGTCCTTGCAGTATTTTCTTATATGATGAAGCCTCAACAGTGGGTGTTCAAATAACTAATACGGAAATATCCATCCTGAGAAGTATAAAAGAATAACTCTTCAGCCCCTGTGTTTGACCTCTGACATATTTCTACCAAAGGAACGAAGGTGTTTTGGCTACAAGTCTCTCTGATTTAGGCATGATATCCTTTAACTGACTAGTTTACCCAGTTGGAGATGCTTTTTAATCCATAAAATCTACCTTTTAGCAGGTATTAATGATGAATTAGCTGTTTTTCGTTTTCATTGTACAATGTACATTTGTGTAATCCTTATACCACAAGAAAAGTTAAAATTCTTTCCATACCTTGAGGTTTGATATGTGTTTGAAGACAAATGGGTTGGAAATGGCAATCTGAAAATAGAAAATAAAAGCATTGGGACAAACATGACAAATCGTGCAGAAATAGATATCTTCATTTATTAGTACAGGTCGAAGCAATTCTAACTAGAAAAAAAATCTTTTTGAAAGTGAATAACAGAAGCATTACTAATAATATAATTCATTCAAGACTGGTTGGAAGCTGATGAAGTGGCCATGGTATTACAGTATCATTAATAGCAAATTGGAGTTACACCCAAGAAATGTAGCTAGCAAAGAAAGTAGTAAAGTCTGGAGTTCTACATCTAAAATTAATTGCATCTCTGGCTGTCTTATTATCCTTGCATAAGGCCTGTGAGCTCACGAAACTTTCACTGTTAAAATCATGCTGTATGTAGAACAAAGTACCCTGCGAGCAGAGGCCCTTCGATCTTCCTAGATAAGTCGGGAAGAGGAAGGGACCTTCCTCTTCCCGACTTATCTAGCAAGATCGAAGGGCCTCTGCTCGCAGGGTAAGAACAAAGCTGTTCAATGTTAAACAATATCTTCAGTTACATAACGAATACCAAAATATGAACGTGTTTTCCATCTAATAACCTCACCTGTTTTTTGATTTTGTCATTCATTGCATTTACATATGTCTGGAACACTGCAAATTTAAAGTGGTACTATTACGATCAGCCAGAAAGAAATATTTAAAGTTACGGTAAGCATTTTTGTCCACAAAACATGATGCTACTAAACACAAACACTACGAATTTATATAGAAAAGGGAATTGACAGCTTTTTTGCGGTTAACACACCACTAATACTACAATGCATACTCACCTGACATGCATTTCTTGGCAAGTTGTGAAGCATAATAGATTGGGACATCGTGAAGCTCTGGATGATTTTGCCAATACTCATCTGAATTTAATAATTTAATTGACACTTAGAATGAACACATCAACCTTCACAATTCGACATATAACATACATCTGTAAAAATTAATGAAACATGCCCCAGCAGATAGAACTCAATAGTATGGCAATAAAAGTCAGCTGAAAGAACTTCCTATAAACATTTGTTCCAACTAAAGTTGAAAGTTGTGAGGGAGAGGCATCTACCAATGGTTAATTACACAAATCCTGACTGAGTTTTTTTCTTTTCTGAGATGTTTGTGCCTACAGGAAGTATTCACCAGTGACAATTTGGACTCTACTAAACATTAAAATCATGCCCTGATGGAAGTACTGTAAAATATAAAATACCTACCCAGAATAAGAAGCAACTCTTGAGCTCTTCCGAGGGCAAACACAGGGATCAAACATCGTCCACCACGATTTACAATGTCATGAACAGTACCTTTAGAAAAAAGGGCAATAAATTAATATTGGGTACATTTTTCAGTTACAGAGTTATACAGTCCATCCAGCTTCATGTGCCAAAAAGAAGTTAGAAAGGAATGTATCCCTGAAATCACATAAACAAAGCCAGGAAGAAAAAAGAAAAAATTTATAATTAAATAAATAAATAAATTTTTTTGAAGTGTTGTTACTAAAAGTACTTTTTTTAGGAATCATATGTACATGTTTAAATTAATATACTTTAGACTGAGCTCTCATCAGCTCATGCAATGTTTATGCAATATATCATGAATCTTGATATTTACTTGTAAACCTGTTTTCTCTGTCTTCGCGTTTCTCGTGAATGTGAGTTCCATAAGTTGATTCCTAGAGTTTTGAGCAGAAGAAATGTCACTTTTTAAGTATCAAGTAAACACTGTCAAAAGACAGCTCTTTGTTGAAACAAATATTACAAAAAGTACATGTAAAGGTAACGTTGCTAGATCAGCCTGAGTAGTTTGTATGTCCAAGCTCCCCCTGGATGGAATGTAAGCCCATTGCAGGTTTACACAAAGCAGTATCTATGCAGGCCTTAAAATCCAAAATCTCTCTAAACTCAATCTAATTTGGCATACAGACTGGTAATGGTAACAGAAATGATGCTCTGAATTTTAAGGCTACAATTTGAGGAATTACACCTTATGACCTTTGCTAAAAAACTCAAATGACAAAAACAAAAATGATCTTATGCATCGTTAAATTCTTTTCTTTTAATTGGCTTTCATAAGAATCACTTAAGCGTCACTTCAGTTGGTTTAGATTCAGGTCAAAATCATACACTAATTTGCTGAATCCAGGCCTTTAAATCAGAAAACAGTTCAGATCTTAATTTCTGACACCACTATCAGACTGTATGCCAAAGTGGAGTGAAGTTATAGAGATTTGGATTTCATAGTTAAGTATAAGAGTGATTTACCGTACGTACACCCCTTTTGCGAGAACCCTTGAATTATCGATAGCTCTCAAGAAATAATTGACAAGCAGAAATGGGATTAAAGCCAAATGGTACACGATTTCAAGATGATCTAAATATTCAGACATGAAGTTTTGACTCACAATAATGAGAACATCTGGAGAAATGCTGGGAATCTCAGCTGCCATAAGATGACGATCCTCTTGCCGGGAAAAATCTCCGGTGTAAAGAATCTGGCAAATGAATAGGACAAACACAATTAAACAATGACACAAAAAGAAGTCCCAGGAAAAACTTGATGAATGTCCTCATCAAGAAGGAATTTTGGAACATGACCAGAAGTTGCATTGTTCTCTAGACTATCAGTCCTGTAGCTTTCTTGTGTGTCTGCGTAATGTACAATTTTTCCCCACAAGTGTTGCATGCACATTACAGCTGCCTTTAAATAGAAGCAACAAACTTAAGGCATTGTTACCATGGTGCAATAACCTCAAACAGAGAAGAATTATGTTGTATATATGTATAAAGGATCGGTTGTTCATGTATCTTTCAAAATGACAATCTGCACAAGTAAATCTCTCAGTTTTATGCAATTTAAACCTAGTTTTCAACTTCTTATTGTCCAGAATTATCATGTGTTTACACTTAGAACCTTCTTAATCTTGCAATTTATTATTAAATTTTAGCTTCTTGATCTCCTCTATCACATTTGTTTTATTTAACAGTGTCTTTACCGACACAAACAAACAAACAAACAACTTACACTAACAACAAAATTACCTTAACACCAGCAATTTCAATCATGAACATGGCTGCTCCAAGAACATGACCGGCATGATAGCACCAAAACTTGATACCATTGACTTCTTTCTCCTGCAAGAAAATGGAGTAATTCTAAAGTACCTCTTGAAGATGCGTTTATTCTGATTAACCTCCTTATTCTCATGAAGGGATACAGGTACAGGGTTTGTACACTTTTGAGCTGTGAAAATTCCATGACTTTCCAGGACTTTTTCCATGGCTTTGTGAAAAATTCCATGACCTGAGTTAAGCAACTATTCTGAGACAGTGTCAAAACAATGACAAAAATGACAAAAATGTTCGCAAGCGTAATCTTGCAACATGCGCTATGTTTATTTCTACTGAAATAAATCATATATTTGGACTTGTCGGTTATTTTTGTAACTTTGGATTGACATTGCTTTCCACTCATAGAAAGCCTGCTGATTTCCCATGACTTTCCATGAATTTCCAGGACCTAAACCTAACTTCCATGACTTTCCAGGTTTTCCAGGACCTATATATGAGCCCTGATATACCACCAACATCATCTTATACAAGAGACTAAAAACACTTTTCATTCATCACAAGAATCAGTGTGAGTTTTTAGTGCAACTACAGTACATATTACAGCACACTTGATAATCTGTAACTTTATTATGCAGCTCAAAGTGGTAATGCCATAACTTTAACCCATTGGCACCCGTGCCGGCCAAAACCGGCCGTAAAAAACTCCCATGCTTCAAAACATTGCAACTTTCTCAATCGCACAAATATTGCCTTAACTGTTAGTTGTGAGCTCGAAATGGAATGCCCTTTAAATTTGGATATCCAATAAATGCAAGAAACATAGCGATTTTTACCAAATACGGCCTTTTGAGTTTGGACAAGAACGAAACTGACCGTTTTTAACGTCAAAGAGAAACGACAAAAATGCCCCTTTTTGCCTTCATGTTTTTTAAGGAAATCATTGCCGAAAAACCAAACTTCAACCATCATAACGAAATTCAGTCCTTTTTCTAGCTTAGAAATGACTTTTTTGTTCATATTCTCCTCCCGAGCGTAGATACAGCCTTTTGTTCCAGTGCATTCGGGCCTTTCCGCCATTTTCAACATCTAGACCACATTGCATGCTGGGAAATGACGAGAATTATTTTTGACAGCACCCGTTCCTTCTCCCAATTCTTTCACATATACAGCCTACAGTCTACAGCCACTCCGACCTACTGCCAAAAATTCCTGCTTGTGGTCATCTTCAGTACACAGAAATTCCAAAATATGTGGCAGTAGGTCGAGAAATTCATCAATAGTCGAGTCCCAAAGGTACTAAGTGTTCGACCGGCCAAATTCCCAGTTCGTCGAGTAACAAGCCAAATTCAACAACAAAGTACATCACCTTGCTCGATTCTTTGAGAAAGTGGACTCTTAGCTACCGTCACGCTTAATGATGCTCATCAGGCAGCCGCTAAAGATGAAAAATGGCTGTAAATTTAGCAGAAATCGCAAGCAAATCGAACTTGGGCCATTGTTGTTGCTTCATGGATAAAAAATAGCTACGTCAAAATGACGTTTTCAGAAACCATGAACCTCCAGTGGCTTAGGACAGCACCATGTTTCCCTGGTAGTTCAAATAAAGAGTCACGAATTGCTTTTTATCGTTTATAGGTGGAAAATCACTCTGAAAATGTAAAAACAGCTGTTAGTCAATGGGTTAATAGCACTGTTTCACTCTTAACAAACTCTGTAAGTGTGGTTATGACAGGAAAGCTGACCACTGAGCTGTACAGTGCACAGTATTGTCAAAATGTGGTAAGAACAAAGAATTAAACCATGAGCTACAAGGGGAATGGCTTGTTCTCACCATGTTTTGAAGTCCTTTGTGTAAATTGAAGGGCTGAGGGCATAAACTGCCTATGTGTAATTTTCGGCCGTTTTTTTAGTTCGCTTGTATTTGTCCAAATTTTTGCATGTGAACTGCATTTTGATTCAAAAACATTGTCCCGTATTTTTTTTCACCGGTTTTCGAGAAATAACGTATGCAAAAAAAAAACACCTAAAACTACACATAGGCAGTTTATGCCCTCAGCCCTTCAATTATTCGTACATGTATAAACTTGCACAGCCAAACGAAATTTGATTTGTTTTTACATTATTTTGACATCAACGATCACATCCCACAAAATTAAAAATACATGTATTTAAAATTACAAAAATCTTTGAAGAGATGATTAATTAATTTGCACAGAGATTTAGCGAACATGACAGTTACGATCTGAATAGTTTTCATCCATTTTCATTATTTTGTGCTTGTCTCTGCAAAAAAAACTATCAAGGGAGAACTACGTGTACGGTAAAAAAAAAACATTGACTTTCTGCAGCTCAGGAGACATCATTTGTTCATCTTGACTTTAATCACAAACTCCATTAGACTACTCAAAATGTGACTTTTACTGTAATCCATTGTGTAATAAGTTTTAACTGAAGCAGTATACATGTACTTCTGGTTGGGTTGTCTTTTCGTTCACCTTTACACATCCAAAAAGCATTTTACTAGAACACTGTGAGAGAGCCTTAACACTGAGCCATGTTTTGCAAATAAAAAGTAATGTAGGGTGCTGTTCAAACACTGATAACAACTTAAAGGCTGACTAGTTCTTTAACTGATTCATTTGAAAAGCTGCTTGGTTTTCAGCTTACAATAATTTTTATACTAAGAGCAAACTTGAAAATGAACATCATTTACAACACCTGATGGAAATGAATTGTCTCAATCTTGTCCATGCTTTTCTCCAGATCAGACTCAGTGTACAGCATGTCCTCTGTGGCAATGTTACTAAACATTTAAAACAAATTATTGGTTATTCACTGATTTCTGCTTTTAAAAAATAAAACAAAAACAGCTACAATGCCAAATGAATTTAATATACTTGCATAATAATCACACATTTTGCAACACTCATTTTGTGTGACTTTTAAACTCAATTCAATTCAATTCAATTTATTCAACGTATTTACCAAGTGGAGCCTAATAATATAAAAGTAGAACAAAATAAATAAATCAATCAAAAATAGGTAATCAGATACAAACAGATACAAAAGGTTCAGTCTGTCTCTGCCCACAAATAGCAAAGGTTAATCATGGTGGGTGGAGCAACACGCAGTCCGTGGTTAACCAATCAACTAATCACATTAACAAATAAAATAAATGTGATTAGTTGATTGACATCACTTGTGTTAATAAAATATTTTTATGCTTTGAAAGAGAGGGAAGTCAACATGACTGTATGATCATGAACAGAAAACCATTTTGAATAGCATGTACCTACCTAACTTTCACATAGTCGGAGAGTAGCCATCTGGATGTGCAAAAAGAGAGAACCAGATATTGATGGTAGCTTCATATGAACATTATACAGACATAATAGGTACCTTATATTGAAGATATTTAAGTGATATAATTTAATAAAAGATTGGTATATGAAGTAGAAGATCTTGAAAACATGTGAAACAAAATCACAACTACACATACTGTGGTTAGAGCAAGCTAACTGGTAATCTGGAAGGTCACAGGTTCCATTTCACCTAAGGAAATTTTATTTTCCTAGTAATACAGTTAATTTGTCATTAAAGTTTGTCAATTTTATTTCCATTCAGACACTGTTATTACAATGTAGAAAACTGTTAAAACACTAAATATGAAATGTTTTACACTGTACTACTTGCCATCAGTAAAAAAACACAAGTACAGTATTACCAAACAAATTTACAAAATTGTAACCCATGTGCATACATTGTACTTTGTCAAAGTGCTAATTATTTCCAGGGATACTTGTAACTTGCATGGTGCAGCTGTACATTGATTTTAATTTCTTTATATTACAATAACTACATTAAAAAAATAATTTAATTACCTGTAAATTGCTTTGGTTGCATGTGTCATGAACACCCTTCCTTTGAAGGTTGTCTGGTACAAAAGTGCAATACAGAGTCATTGTCATGGTCATTTTAATTGTTTTATCTATTTTTAATTAGCATTTAACTTTTTTCTTAATTGTGTGTATTTTGCATTTTTCCTTTTTGAAAACCACATTTTGTATGAAAAAGTTATCTCAATAAAGATTACTATTAATAATATCTCATATTAAAAAATATCAAATTAAATTAAATATCATGATTGAAATTATCAATTACAGTACATATCAGCAAAGATGAAATTGATGTTTGTACTAATTTTACAGTAGATAGCTATTAGATGACTGCACAAAATTCATATACAGTGATTGCTACACTGTGACAGCAAAGGAAGTGAAAATCACTACTGACTGAAGAGCTAAAAAATTAAGCATGTGAGGCCAGTTATGTCTTCCCCTGTGAAGTACAATGTACCATGGTTATGTTTACAGCTAGAATGCAAATGATAAAGGCTTTGTTTATAGTAGAAGCAGTCCACTTCCACACATACATGCAACCATTCCATACCACCTATTCACTATCTAAATTGTTACATGTAGGCTTTCAAACTAAACTGTGTAAATAAAGTTGCCATTCTTCAAAATGATCTTCTTAAATTTATACAACTGTAAAAATTTCCAAGCTCAGGAAACCATCTTACTGCAATAGCTTTTCAGCCTTTTTTCAAATTTTATCTAAGTCCCCTTCTGTTATGGAAAACATTGGAAACCAACATTTTTATTTAGAATCATTTGGACTGGTTGACACTTTGTGCCTCAAGAAATGGGTGTACTCACAAATGAATTCCTTTGTCTTTGGACAAGTGAAAAATAAATAACATCCACTGTGTACAGTCCACCTTAATTGTATCAGTCAAATAGAAACATAACCCTAGATTAAAATACAGTAGCTGTCAGTGTTCAATACCTTTTCAAGAAACCATGGAAGAGATCCACAGTGATCCAAGTGAAAGCTACAAACCAGAACAAAAAAAATTAAAACAGTCTTCATTAACAATCATACCATGTACACCTGACATCTTAAGTCTCTGATTCAAGCTGTAAGAAACCCCAGATTTGACAAGGATGCACACAAAGAGAATATCCTAAAACTAAGAGATCAATCAATGTTCATGGTTGCTGAAAGGCTGAAAGGCTTCCTGCAAAAGATACGTATATCGCTTTTTGGCCTTAAAAATCCAGATCTCTCAAAATTTACTCTTCTTTGGCATGTCAGACTGGTTTTAGTGTCAGTGAGAATAAATGAAGTTCTGAACTTATTTTGTGAGTTAAAGGCCTGGATTCAGGATGCATGGAGGTCACATGACTTTTGCCTGAAACTGAACCAACTCAAAACAAAAGAATCAGCCAAGATCCTTTTGTTTCTGTTTCTTGAGTTTTTGGGAAAAGTCACCATTTCCAGTCTATATACCAAAGTGGAGTGAGTTAAGAGATATTTTTCAATTGGATTTTAAGGCAAAAAAGCAATCTGTGCCCCTTTTGTAGCCGAGACCCTTTAATTATGCATGAACCATTACCTTTCCCTAAACATCTATACTGTTTACATGTACATTGTACTCACTGGCTGACAAGAAGAAGGTCAATTTCTGCTGTGTCAATTTCATCCAGGAAAGGAAGAGATTCTAAGCCAGACATTCCAGGATGAATGCCGCAATCCAACTGCATTATCAAGAATACATAAAAAAGCCAGGTAAATGTGTTGGTATATTTATTTGTAATGAAAGTGTAATGATTACAGCCATACTTCATTTAAATTAGGATACACTTCTGCTAAACTGAAAACTCTCAGGGAGGCACACATTGGTGCTAAGAAGCAGGGCCCATTTGAAGCAACCTGTAGAAAAACACTGTAAACAGTATCCAAAAGCAACTTGTAATTATATTTTTCATTTTGATATACACGTAACAGACCTGTGTTTCAGAGAGTTAAGGTCTACTGTTAAAACAGAGTTTTGAGAACATTCAATTTTAGGCTCAGTTTGTTTCGTTGGGATTCTGCATTGAACTTGAGAATTTTGAGAAATTTGTCTTGGATAGCCTGGTAGAGTTTCAAGTTTCCCATGAAGTTGTGGCAAATCAGTGCCTTGCTGCAGCAAAAGAGAACTACAGGCTCAAGCAAGGGTGGCAAAAACTAAAAAGAAGAATCATGAAGAAATATAAAATTAACAACACTGTCAAAAGAGGCAAAACTACAAGCATGTTAAGATACAACAACAACTTACAACAAAAACAAACAGAATAATGAACAGACTAGGGAAAACGTTTTCCCTCTTACCAGTGGAAAGTAAAGAGAGAGATTATTGAGTAAAAACGGGAGGCCAGAAATGCTTGCCAAAAGTGGGAAGTTTCTGGCCAAAAGGGCAGGTTGGAATCTCGGAATCAAGACATTGTCCTTGAAAATGCTTGCTTTAGGGGTATTCTTGTAACCTTTTATCTGATCAAGTTTGCAAGTATGGTGCCAATAGGGATCATTTGTATAAGACAGAGTAATATCCACCACAAACATTTATCTATGGTTATTATTTTCCTCTTTACTCATAGTTTAATCAAGCAGTGACAATGTAATGAGACATTTGATGCTGGTCACCATCCTCACAAGACAAAATTATACCCTTATCTGTGTTGAGTTATTAAAAAGTAAATGGCCATTTTACTTGTAAAATAGAGTTAATGACTTCAAGTGCTCAAATTTAACTGGCTTCAGCCAAATGCTATCAATTACTAGTTTGCATTCAGAAGTCAGCATCATCTGTCACAGAAACTCCTTGTCAACTTTTATAGAATAAGTACTTTGCCTACCCAGAAACCTTTAATCCCATTTATTGCCAAAGACTGTCTGTATTTACTGTGTACTTTATTTAGTGATAAAGTTGTTAAAGAAAAGATTGGTCAAACACCTGGACATGGTGTGCTTAAAAGACCATGCAGATCTGTAAATGGTTTATATAGAAGACATACCATCACTTTCTTTCCTTTGAACTCTAATATGTGACATGACCTTCCAACTTCTTGTCCAGAACCCCTAAATGAGGAAAATAAAAATTATTATTGGTGACACTTGATACACCGCAGTTATTGGTATTTCAAATAATGATTTTTTACAGATTATTATAATTATGACCTGCCAACTCTCCTAGCTTTGCTGGCACACTCCTGTGTTTGTTGTACATTTTCTCAGTCTTGCAACAAAAACCTTAAATCCCAGTCTTTCCAGGAAAAAAAATATGGATTGATATCAGTTATCAAATGAAGCTTCTAAAAGTTTGCTTCATCTAGAAGAAATCTGTGATTTACAACCTCAGATGGTGTTCCAGCCAAGGTATGTGGGATCTGGATGAAAAATTGGCTGCCTTGATCAGGCCCAACATGAAACTTGTCACCTTTAACATCTGATCTTACTCCGTGAAGCATTCCTTTTTTACAATGTACAAAGCAAACATCACCCATAACATCAACTGAGCTCAGTTGTAACAGGTGTTGCAGGTTATGGCTCCTAATGACGGCCCTGTTTGACTTTCACATGTGCCAACATACATAATAATAATAATAATTTATTACTTATATAACGCCATTTACAAATACAGATCAATGGCGCTTTACAATTTTCAAATCAAATTAACTCTAAATACATCAAATCAAATCAAATGTTGGTTTTTGGGGAGAGGGGAAAACCGGAGCACCCGGAGAAAAACCTCTTGGAGCAGAGTAGAGAACCAACAAACTCAGCCCACTTATGACGCCGAGTCCGGGAATCGAACCCGGGACACATTGGTGGAAGGCGAGCGCTCTCATCACTGCGCCAACCCTGCTCCCCATGTACATGTACAGTACATGTACATGTACAGTACCTACAGTACATGTAGCAATGGTGAACAACACTTACATTGAAGAAGGATATGTCCATAAAGTTTTTTCATTTGCCAGTTCAGGTGACTTTTTGAACAATAAATTTTTATCAAATTCTCCATTTTTGCTAAATCTCAAGGTTGTTTGCAGGTATCTTACAAACCAACAAAATGACCAGCTCCCAGTTGGCTTGTTAGCTCAGTTGGTAGAGCACTGCACTGGTATCGCAGAGGTCGTGGGTTCAAATCCCATACAAGCCTGAAGTTTTTTCAGACTTTATTTTCACTACTGCTTAAATAGTGTTCATAACTGTGATGATCATTCACATACATGTACAATGTACAGTTGACAGTCTTGACTCGATCCTCGCGAGAATCAAGGATCAAGGATCGAGTTGAGAATCGAGAGTCAACTCACTCGAAACTCGACTCAATGCTCGATACTCGATTCTTGGAAAAAATCACCAAAGTGAAACATTCTTGATTATTCATATTCGATTCAAGTTTCAAGAAAGCGATTTTGTCCTCAATGAAACAATAACATTAACTGTTTAAAAAAATGAGGTAGCGGCTATTGCACCAGATCGAGCATCACTCAAAGGAAAGTAATTTGAGAGCACTGTTCACAGTTTTTCAGTGACAAAGTCAATGTGGCAGGGTATTTTGCAGTTACTCCAAAACGAAAATCATTCCTCCATTTCTTAATTTTAAAAGTACAAGGTAGTGCATTAAAATTAAATATAAAAGTGAACCAGGGAGCTTTATCGTGCAATTAAATCAAATGTAAATTTCACTCGTGTTAACATTGAAAAAAAGATACAAAAATACCAAACAAGAGCTCTTAGAATTGAATTAGACCCACATTGTTTACTTCCAACTAAGGTTGACGTGCGTGTTGTACATGCTGATATGCTGTGCGTCAATGAAAGTTTTGCAGGCTTATCTTTCATTCATATTCCAAGTTGTGTGTGTGCAATTAGCCCGGTGATTAGTCTGTCGAGGAATCAGTCTTTGAAAGCAGCAAGCTCGTTAGTTTCTTGATTCTTATGAGTAATGGTAATGGATTTATATACCGCACATATCACATAGTTTCATGGCGGTTTACAATTCTTCTGTGGGGTGAGATCGGACATCAGCCTGTAAAGGCACCTCTGGCAGCTGCTATCAGTCCAATTGTCTGATCTCACCCACCCACCCACCCACCCAACCCACCCATGAATGTCAGAACAGATGAAAGGTAGACCCCCACACCAGGAACTACGTCTCCTACTCTTTTTGAACAGTGTGTGGGTTCTTTAATGTCCCACAGATTATTATTAATATGAGTCTTGTTTGTCGTCTTGATTCTCGATAGTGGTTCCCTGATGCTCAATCTTCGATACTCGAGAATCAAGTCAAAAATCTAGATTCTAAAAACACTGTCAACTTACTTTTGCCTGGTACTGTATTCATTGTGACAGTTTAATCTGCACTTCAAATATACGATTTTCATATTCATTCTCACATAATACTAGGTCCATAGTTAAGTTAATGTCTTGCCCCTTTCTATTTCGTTGCTGATTGTTTTAATATCCTGTATTTTGTCTCTCAACTTCTAGGATTATCAAATATGTACGTACAGTGTATGTACATGTATGGTCGTGTGTTGCAATGGAAATGAAAGATTATCATGAAATGCTACCTAGATTTTGTTTTTCTTAGTTACGGGATGTCAATCTGTGACCTAAGCTTGCAGGCCTCTTGGAACTGAAGTAAGTTTAATAATTGCCCCCGCAGGAGGCACTCTAGGAGTCCCCGCATAAATATATCCAAGGAATTTCAAAAATGTAAGAAATGTGTTTGTAGTATGGGAAGCTTTCCCAATTTGATGAAACTAGGCGCGCAAGGTTGTGCCAGGTAACATTCTTGCTTTCATATTAAAATGGCTGCTAGGAGTCGAGTACACCGTTCTCAGAAAATAACAAGAAAATAACGGATCCACGGATCACTCGACAGGTTAAACAATGGAAATCGGTTAGCTCATAGCGAAGAAATCCTCTTCGAGGGCAAATGGTGGCAATGAGGAAGAGACATGCTTTCACTGCAAATCATCAAGAATTATAGACCTTTTCCGAAATGTTTGAGTGCTTCTGGGAGTCTATCTTTCAAAAAAGTACAGGTTTAAATGTGAATTCATACCGTACTTTATATTTAATTCACCGATTTTTTGTATTCCAAGCAACTTCAAGCGAAATTTGCGAAAAACATGCTCAGTTCCATTCAAGTTACAGTGTAAGTACGTTTGTGCTACTTGTTTATGCACATCTAAACTGCACAGGTAACGCAACAGTATTATGTCACGCATTAGTCACGATTGACTTGTCCCCAACTAAACAAACATGGCGTTGTAAACTTCACACCAATTTTACTACCGTATTTATTCGTCTATAAGCCGATCCCGGCTATAAGCTGAGACCCTAAACTTAGCAGGTGGAGTAGTGACCAGATGTTCACCAAAAATACCCAGAAAACTCTTGGCTATAAGCCGAGTCTCGAAAATCGAATACCAATGTTCCGTGGAGAAAAAAAAACCCATGGATCGTGTGCCACACTTCAGTGAGAATTATGCTAAAAATCTAAAATTTCAATGCCATACCATCACCATAAAGGAAGTTTAACGAACCTTGTAACTTTTAGGAAATGTTTGGAACCTTTTTATGCCAAAAAAACTTGAAAACTTCAAAAACACAAAAGATTGAAGTTGTAAACGACCCGCCATCTTGTATGACCTGGAAGGCTAGGTGAGAGAGAGGTTACCAAGCCAGCAATGTGCTTTGAGTCACGATTCCAAAAGCAGAAACAGGATGGTTTTGCTCAAGTTTATTGAAGAATTTCTTCCACAAATAACATCACAAAGTAGACCCAATTAATTCACAGGAAATGTGACGATTTCTGTGGAGATAACAAGCTTATAGTAGGGTGTGTGAAGCAACAAACAGGTTAAGTGCGATGTCAACGACGACTGATGAAAGCTTCCTTGAAGCAAAACTAGCAAATGGCTCCTTTACGAGCCACCACATATACAAAAGTCAATGATAACACAGAAAACTTGTTTTTGGCTCTCATTTTTATTGTTGTCTTTGGGTCTTTGAACTTTTTTCCCCTGAAAATTATCGGCTATAAGCCGAACCCCCTTCTCTGGTGGAAAATTTACTCTTGGTGGTTTAATTTAAGGGAAAAATCACTCGGCTTATAGTCAAATAAATATGGTATTTTAGATCGTCGGTAATCTCTACCAAAACTGATGAAATGAAAAAAATCTCACTGTAACAAGTTCCATTTTTAAAAATTTTCTTCCGTTGTGCCACCAAATTCCGGAAGTGGTTAAAACGGTAACGCTCATGAGGATGCTCGTTGAGGATTAGATTCAATGTTTACGACATCCCTAATGGCGTGAAATTATTAAAAATATCCACTCCTTAAGACCTTCACTCAACCAGTTTATTTCTGTGATTTTTGATGGCTAATTTGATGAAGCTATACTTTGTTATTATGGCTGATTTATCGCAAATAGGGCATTTTTCCAGTGCCCTTTCCTCCAAAACAAAGTCGGTGACCCCCATTTATTTTTTTAAATTTTGGAATAAGTAACTCATGTTCTAACTCTAGGCGAGAAGTGAAAAAATTTCCACTGTGGGAAGATTTCCGCGCGAATGCCCTCAATTGTCCTTGTATACACTTGCTTCGTTTTTGCATAGATTTACGCGAGGCAAAAATTACATTGTACTCGTTTACTTTTCAGGCATAAACTCAGGCTTATCTGAATATTTTTTTTATTCAGGGAAGCTTATTGTCTGCTTTTCTGTGTGTCTTAATTCACGGAATTTCATATTACTTGATCTATACGTAAACAAATCCGGCAGAAACTGCGCAAACAAAACAATAAAGCCATCTAAACCTCAATTGTTGAACAATGACACTAAATCAAACATTGTTTCTGCCATTGATGTACTGGAGAAAAATACTTCTTCCACATGAAGTTTACAGAACTGCTTCATCCATTTCACTAACAACAATACAAAAATGAGCAACAATGTCTTCAGTATTTTAATATTTACAACCATAACTACTCAAAAATTAAAATACGGGGGTAGCTTTAGTGAAAACTATTTCTAGTTTAAGTAAGCTTAAGCTTAATGCAAATTTCACGGGCCTACATGAACAAGATTCAGAAGATTGGATCCTGATTGCATGGTGATCATCAAACAAACCTCACTTTTGAGGATCTATTTAGCTGAACAAAAAGCAGCAATACTTACAATGGTGTTATTCGGAGCAAGTCACTCTCTTCGGGCGGGACAATTGAGTCAGGTTTTCTCTTCACAGCACCCGCCATTTTGTTTTCGGGCTCGTTAAGTGCGCCCGCGATCACTTTGTGTCGTGTAAGAGTCATGAACTATCCCACTATCCCACTATCAATTTATGATGGCCTGGGTGTTGGCCGGGGTGTTGCACTCTATTTAATGCCTCTCATGTTGACTTCAAGCCCGTTATTAAGGACAGTAGGGGTACCCGAGAAAGTGTCCGTATTTGCTGGTAAACATATGTAAAAACCGCAGCGACTGTAAGGAATTGCGAACTAAGCATGCTAAGAGCCTCTCAAATTTTAGCTAAATTTTACGGATCTCCCAGTCTCGAATTTTTTCCTAAGGCCGTCTCGGTGTCTTGATTCCTTTTGCAAGCGTTAATGGTCTCGAACTCACAGAAAATTTATGGTTTCTCCATCGCGCAGTCTCAAAGTTACTATTCGCCACCACTTCCGCCTCTACTCTCCGCAGTGGTTGAGTAGAGTTCTATCCATTTTTGTTGGTTAGTTTCTTAGGCCTTACTTTAGTGGTTCGATCAGACTCCTGCTGTCTCTCTTTACTTTTCCTTGCTATAGACAGAAAAAAATCCCTGTTGCCTTTAACCCGTGAAGCAGGTGCCTGTAAACGTAATATGGGTGCGTGTTGAAGCAGCGCGCTCGATGAACGAGGTTCCCCTGATAAGTTCTCGCGTTCCACACACTAGCGCTGGCTTCGTGGGGTGTACTTTGTCTACCCTCAGTATACAGTGGGGTGTGTCAACAAAAACAACAACAACAACAACAACTTTAGTTTTACCCTTACAAACCCCAGGACGAATTTTACAAACAATGAAATTGAATAAAGGAGAGGGGTATTGACTTCCTAAAATGACTAGAGAGTTAGAGCACTGGAAAGCCAAATTTCACGAAATAATTTACAATATACTAAGGTCGAAAAACACACAAACAAACTGCACATCACATCACGCAACGCACACAAAACACACACTAATATCGACCTAACAAAAATGAATAATGAATATGTGAATGATCATAGTAGTTATGAACACTACTGTTCAGGCTACACGGGATTCCAACTCACGACCTCTGCGATACCGGTGCAGCGCTCTACCGACTGAGCTAACAAGCCATCTGGGAGCTGGTCATTTTGTTGGTTCGTAATATACCCGTGAGTGATGAATATGTGAGATTGAATTATATTAAAATAATATATTTGAACTGCGGATTAAACTGCGGGTATCTCACGAACCAACAATTAAAATGACCAGCTCACAGTTGGCTTGTTAGCTCAGTTGGTAGAGCGCTGACTTTCATATATTCAATCTCAAAAATAAATAAATAAATCAAGCTTAAAGCGGCAAAAAAAAAAAAAAATCACATAAAGCAAAGGTACTACTATTGCATTAGACGTTAGACAAATACAAAGAATAAGAAAATGAAACGTTATAATATTTACTTCTTGTTTTAGATCTTCATTAAATGCCAGATATCTTCCCCCCCCCCCCCCCTGATTTTCGTAACTTTAAGTTGAATTAAGCGAGCAGGGGAACCTTATCACCCTCTGGCTTCCTCATTTAACTTTTCGCGCTTTGCGTTATTCTAAAATTACTTCATGTGAAGGATTTGATGAAGAAAAGTCACACCCTTATCGGTGTGAATCGTAACCATAGAGGCCTGGCTAGCCAGACTGGACGTAGTCGTACCACGGTCACCTGGTCACGCTACAACCAGTTGCAAAAATGTTGAGACACTTCCGATAAAAAACACACTTTTCTCCTAAAACTGGCCCATGACGGTTACTGACACAGCAGTCCAGACTCCCCTCCTCCCCCACCCCTAAGCAATGTTGCTGGACCACATTTCCTGCCTGGCCTCGCGTTTCTACGAAGGGGAGAGGGGTGGGGGATCTCTTTTCAGTCGGAATTTAGTGTAGTGTCTCAAGTATTTTTGCACCTGGTTGTAGCTCGATAAAATGCCACGGACTGGAGTATTTACTCTCGTACGACTCGAACGGGAAGTGTTCTTGTGTCCACATGTAAAGGCACGCAGGTCCAAAGAGATTATAACGCACGCGGTCGTTGCGAGCGTCAGAACAATGCAGTTTGGCAAATTCCGCACTACAGACCACTGTGCCACTGTGTATGTCCATACTTCATGTCAATTAACCGCACGCACATTACTCGGCATTTTTGCAGCTTCATCTAAATACACAACTATCAATATCCAGGATAGAACTTGCCACAAGCTTTTTTCCACCCGTTTATGTCCATTATTCACGTACAAAGTACAGCGCTTGTATCACACGTGTCAATAGTTGTGTCATAGTTGCGTTAACTACATTAGCTACAAACAATGCCATTATGATTAATTAAACTATGTTGTAACAGATGATAAGTTTCAATTAATAAAAAATTTCCACATGGCCTAAAATTTCCTTTGTGTGTTGTTTTTCAAAGCTATGTTTTTTTCGGTCGTATATTTCATATTAATAGTTTCTTTTAAAACACTAACATTTGGGCTGGCACTTCGTTTGCGACTGGTCCAGATTTGCCATTTTGCAATTATCAACAAGTAATTTAATATGCCACAAGCTTAAAAAATTAGAGCAAAATGTTTAAGACATAGAATACCTGAGGTGAAAGAATGCGTATAGCGCTAACAAATGCAAGTCGATTGATTACTGAATCGAAGATTTAACTGAAAAAACTGAAAATTTCAGTGTGCTCATGCCACATGATAAATAAATCATTAAAAATCGGAGAAGACGCTCATGGATCAAAATGAATGTCGGTCGCCTCGCCCACAAGTTAATTCGCCTACAACTCGCCTACATTGAAGTTAACTCGTCTATATGTTTCAAGTTAACTCGCCTACACATTGGAGTTGACTTTGCACCTCATGCTAATTTCAGAGCCACCCAACGACAAGTTTCGGTAAATATCTGTTCGGTGGAGAGTAATTCGCCCTGGGCTTTCGGCGTCGATTAAGGAGTGCACTCGGATTTTCGTAACTAAAACGCGGCTTAAAGATTCGCAATTGGGAAATCATAGCCCCTGAGATTTTCGGAAAGGTCGTAATTGCTGCTTTTAACAATCAAAAACGTCATCTAGCATTTTCGGAAAGACAATGGTTCCCTAAAAGCTCGTGGAAAGTTCATGTCAGCTTGCATTTTCTCACAGGAAGATCTTGTTCCCTAACATTTTCGGGCAATTAAACTTTCCGCTAGGGAATCCGAACAGATGATCTTCTTCTAGCTTATGAAAAATCACTTTAAACAGACTTCAAACCCCACAAGGTACTTCAAAATGCCTTTCTACAGCTTTTGGTTGATTTGGCTCGTTGGGTGCCCCTGTAATTTCAAAACAAATTGGTCTATTAACGGAGTTGATAATGTAAATTGACCACCGTCAAGCCGGATTCGATTAGCTGACGTTTCGTTCGTCGGAGCGAATCGAGGAATTGTGGGTTGTGTAGGGTTTATATACAGAAAATGGAGCTACGCTATTGGTGGTAACATGGTAACGTGAGAAACAGGAATAAATTAATTGAATGAAAAGCGCTCCTTGAATCGGTCACCTAGTCGTCTTCCTGTTTCGCCGATGTGTAACGTTTCACATAATGTAAGGCTGTGCAATAGATAACATTTGCGGAGGTACACGTGAAAAGATCAGTGCTCTTAACAGATCGTTAGGGTCCGATATGTTGTCAGTGTTTTGAATAAAAGGACAAGTTTTGCATCGCGAGCGAGCGTGCCAGGCTGTTCAGTTGTTTTGAATGCGCTTCTAACTAGAAAGTTACCTACATTTTTGTCACGTTTGAATGACATCAGTGGTGGTTGCGAAAGGATTTTAGCAGTTTCTGGATCATTTTGCAGTATCTTAAAGTTATTAAGAATGATGGTTTTAACTGGGTTATTATGAGAGTGAAATGTGAGGTGAATGGAATTCTGTCATCCTTTTTCTTTTGTGACGTCTGTAGTGCTGACTGTTGATAACTTTGCTGGGCGGGGTGATGGCCCGATTGAACCACAGAATCAAGATACCAAGGTTTCAAATATATGTGAGAATCGGTGGGTTTGTAGTGCACACTGTTACATAAACCGTTGCTGCTGATAGAAACTTTGATTTCTGGAAAGGCCAGCGAAGTTTCCGAAATTTCCCAGGTATATTTTAGAGCCGGATGAAAGGAATTAACGTAGGTTATAAATTGATTGATTTTCGCCTTGCTAGATGAAATTGCGCCGATGTAGTCGTTAATGTAGCGACCATAGAGTTCAGGTTTAGGACCGTTGTACTGATTGAAGAATTGGTACTCGACGTAACCTACAAAAAGATTTGCTTAGCTAGGTCCCATTTTTGTGCCCATCGCTACACCATTAATTTGTTTGTAATAGTTCTCAGCGAAAGAAAACAGTTAAGAGTTAGGCTAGGCGGAGAAGCGTTTCCGAGCTTGGTTTTTTTTTTTTTTTTAACAACTTTACTGATTACAACACAAAGACAACTATTTACAATCAATTACTATTAATTAAAGGTACGCACACTTCTGACAATACGGGGAAGTTGTACTACTAGCAACTATACCTACATCACATACGCCATAAATTATATTAATAATACGTATACGATAGTCACACTACTAATAATACAATGCTTTAATTAGTACGTAACCAACAATACAACTCTGTAATTATCTATTATAAGAATTATTTTTATTATTTAGTTTTTGTACAGAAACAGCTAGTAATGAAGGGCGACTACATTTATAATTGCATCCACTAACGCAGAACAACAATTGATACAGCATCTACACACGTTAACGAAGCTAGTGTTTACATCGGAAAGAAAGAAACAACAGGAAAATAGAGTGAGGCAAATTAAAAATTGAGGGAGTCCCATTTCCTGTTGTATTGATTAATATTACCTGAAAGTACTACTGCGATAAAAAAAATCACTCGTTTTTTTTCCTTCAAATTTCTAAAGTGTGTTTGCTTAACAACCGACTCGCGGAATTTCAAGCTTTAATTTGGAGAAGTCAGTTTTTTTATTTTGACTGAAATATTGCTAGTTAGTGTCCGCCATTACTAACTTCAAAATCTTGAGAGAACTGGATCGAGGACATAACTGACGTAGAAAGCTCACAAGCGTAAGAATGCAGTTTGTGTAAACCCGGCTGATTTGGTATGCAGCACGGGAATTTTGAGCTTTCAGACTCTCAAACCCGTGTTTTGCATACTTAATAAGCTGCATTCACGCACTGCAATTTTAAACCAGTGAGTAAATGAATATCCTGGATCCAGCTCTCCGAGGCCTAATCGGTCAGTTATGAACGTGAGTCATGGCGGACCGTTAAATTAAAAAGTTGTACTCAAAATAAACAGTCTTCTGCTTGAAATTAAAGCTCGAAATTTCGCGAGTCGAGTGATAAGCAAACGCACTTTCGCAATTTGAAGAAAAAAGACAACTGATTTTTTGATCGTAGTAGCACTTGAAGTAACTGCGATATATTTTTCTAAAAGTATTTTTTCACGAGTCAGAGAGACAAATTCTGAGAAATGACGTTGGTTGTTTGCAGTAGCGTTCACATACAAAAAGTATTTTCCCACAAGAATGAGATGATTTAGGGCTAAACAGGGTTTAAAGGAGTGGATAATTGCAAAAGCAATGTCTAAGTCTGGTTTCATTCCGCTCAGTGTTGTAATCAGCAAATCTGAAATTTTGCCCAAAAAGAGGCTGCATGCATGCAGTCTGTAAACAAATGAGAAATAGTGTGGGTCTCAGAAGGGCAGAAAGTACAGTAAGGAGAGTCAACTTTTTTCATTTTGTGCAATAAATTATTTGTCGGTAGAATGTGGTGATCTTGTACTGGAACATAGATAACTTGATTTCCTTTGTGACTTTCCGCGAGCAAGGTTCCTTGACGGTGTGTTGATCGAAAAAATACATAAGAGCTTGAAGACCTTCGCCGTTTGGAATGACGGTGTATTGAGATGTAATATCCATTGATAGTGAAAATTAGTTTGTCTTCGCCAGTGAAATTGAAATCGCGGAAAATTTCCAGTACATGCTGACTGTCTTCAATGTAAGATGGTAAAGATTTGACAATGGGCGCCATAATCTTGTCTAAATAGCTAGAAATAAGTTCGGTAGGGCAACTACAGGCAGAAAGGATAGGTTAGGTTTGTGGATTTTGGATAAAAAGTAAATACGCGAGTTTCTCGGAGTAGTGATGATGAGATTGGTAGCAGAAGCCGACAATTCTTGTTTGACTATAAGGTCCTGAATTGTGTCTTTCACAATTTTTTGGTTGGTGGAAGTGAGATCTTTCTCGACTTTAGCATAAGAGGAGTTGTCAGAAATTTGCCGCAAAGTTTCTTCTTGGTAAGGGTCGGACCGCCATGCAACTACCGCGCCGCCTTTGTCGGCCGATTGACAATTATATCTTTCCGCTTGCTGAAATTTTTAAGCGCCGCC
>JAEMWC010000210.1:1050000-1056125 GCA_016490735.1 Pachyseris speciosa | reverse complement strand
CATCGTGTCTAGCCACAATGTACACACAAGTTTGCTTTGAGAAATACTCTTCTTTTTAACTAAACGCGCCATTTTTTCAGTAAAAGTTTTGAATGAAACTTGTTTATTTTTATATCCAACAAGCATGGCGTCGATGGTTGTTTATGAAAACGACGGCAAATGTTGTATTTCCGACCGGCAGTAAAAAGTATAATTTGCATATGTCAAATTTCGGTTGCGTTCGACAGCTTTGTGTAACATTCTCGAAATACTGCAGTGTTTGGCTGGCTTCGTTTTGGCAAAATCGTCCTTTCGCCTGATATTTATCCGCCCAAACGGACAAGACAGAAACCTTTCAAAAGGAGCACATTTTTTTAAACTCCCACGATATCTCCTTGCCTCGATAATTCATTCAAACATGCACCCCGAGGTTAAATTGTGTTAAGCTCATGAACAATAAAATTGATGCTCAAAAGAGCTGGACGTTTTGGAACGCATTAAAAAGTTGTTGAAACACTTTCCAGAAAGAGTTGTCATGCGTTAAAAATAGTTAAAAGCCGTTTTCTTGAGTCACCTTGGCTTAATCCCCCTTATTGCAAATACGGTCACATATCCACGACTTCTTCACAATTGTACCTTGATTCCACCCGTCAGTGGCTTGTGCCAATTCTGGCTGACTCCCCAGCCCGCGCTATAGAAGGTCATGTCCCTACCATTATGACTTTCTCGCGGGTGAGACAGTTCACATTGTTATAATTATAGTAACAACTTCACTACTAAAGTACCAAAATTGGGTTTGAACAAGTAACTACTTTAATAAAAAAAACAACAACAACAGGAGATATGAAATTATTTTAACAGAGTAACTTTTCTTCGAGCCTTAAAGTTTATAGGAAATGAATTACAATGAACGTGCTTGAGAAAATTCGTCTGCCAAAGATTTGCGGGTAGCACGACACTTTGAATTTATCTTGCTTTTTATGAACCTCCAAGCCTTTTCTTTTTCCTCCCTGGTTCTAACTGGAAACTTAGTGAATATTAACACTTTCAATGATTTTAATTTGTTGCTGTCTAGGGTTTTTTTGTCGTAGGTACCATCAGTATTGCTAGTGGCTAGTTCCTCCTTACAGAAAAAATACGGCAGTAGCTTCAGTGCACACAGGTGGTGCTCATTTTCCTTCCGAGGATCTTCTGAACTGTCTTCACTTTCGTTGGCGTAACGCATGTTCCAACAAGCTCCTCGCCGACTCCCTGTAGAGTATCTGCTGGTGCTGCGGTAGGTCCTGGACTGGTCTCGGCTGATTGATCCTCCTCGTGAAGTCTGCTCAGGGTATCCAAGTTAATGGTGAGAAGGTCTTGGTTGTCTCCGGAGGTTTGGTTTCATCGATCACCAGGGTCTCATTGATACTTGGGGACTTTACTGTGTCATCGAACTGGTTTACTGCTTGTCCCTCCAACACGTCGAGCCGCACCTCAGGGTTCGAAACTGCAGAGGCCACGTATTGGATTTGTGATGTGGAGGCCTCTATCTTCTCCAGCACCTTGTCTTCGATTCCTGATATGGAGGCCTGTATTTTCTCCAGCATCTGTGAGAGGAAAACGAGGCAGTATTAGAGAACATGTTAGCGACATGTATGTGTTTCACTGTTTTTCCGTCGGCAACTCGATGACTTGAAAAAGTTGCGCATGAAATAAGGAGTTCATAGCCGTTTCAACTATGTGATAAGATGCCATACCAGTTAAAGTCACCATTGTACTTAGTTTTGCAAACACACGATACATGCGATCAAACGGTCTTATTTCCCAAGTGTAAGTAAGTTGCCGAATACATTTCTGTTGGAAAATGTTAGGAAACCTTATACGCACAGCTCGTACAAAAAATTACCTTAACAAAGGTTTCCTGCATTTGTGTGTGGGTCCTGAGAATTTCCGCGTTGACCACTTCAATTGTGTCCAGTCTCTTCATTATGTGACGGCACTCTTCTGTTTTAGCAGTGAGCTGATCGCGCAGTAGAGCTACCGGGTCTTCTTCATGCCGATTTTCATCGCTGCTTTTCGTGGGTGCTGTGGACTGTACCTTGGCCCTTTTTGCTGCACGGTTTGATTTCCATTCCAACTCCCGCTTCTTTTGGCCGGCTAAAAAGTCAGTGTACGGATGGTCACTTTTCGTCACTTCACTGCCTTGGGATCTTTGTACTTCAGTGGGCTAAGGCGCAAAAAAATAAACAATTAGATTAGAAACGTGGTCGTCTTCAAAAGGACCAGTTGCATTTTACAGTTAACAGACTCTCAAAGCTTCACTTTGAAAAGGCTTTCAGCTTCACGATATACAGTGCCACTGAAATGTAAGTTGACAGTCTCGACTCAAACTTGAAACTCGATTTTCGTGTCTCGAAGGTCAAGGCATTCGAGTTTCGATACGCGATCATCCATCGTCAGTTGTACAGTAAAGAATAAAATGAAAATGAGCTATAAATAGTGTATCAGAGTGAGATATTAACAAGAATAATTAAGGGTAAAGAAACTATTTATGCTAAGAAAGGAGACTAATTAATAAGAACGGGATAAATTAAGGTGTTTGATGTGAGAATTTAAAGAAGGATGCTCCAAAAGGATGTGCATGGCTTCCTTGATTTTCAATTGGAAGCTAGTGGAAGCAGAGTCGACAATTCTAAAACAATCTTCTGAACAAAGGGAACGACAATTTTCAGAATTTTTCAGGTGTTTGAAGATGTGGGAATGTTTGTCGGGGGAGAGATGTTCACGGATAAGAGTGGCAAGATGTCTGTTGGTTTCACCAACATAACAGGCACTACAGCCTGCACATGAAACTTATAAATGACTCGCAATCGTAAGTCCGTAGGGATGGAATCCTTAACCCAAACAATCTCCTGATTTTAAACGGAGTAAACACCAACTTAATATCTAGGTCAATGCAAAAAGTGCTAACTAATTTCTTAATTTCTTAATCGAGTTCGATTGCGTTCGACTTCTGTTCTAGTTGAACTGATTTGAACTTAATAGCACAAAATCGAAAAAAAAAAACTTAGCTGAAATTCTCCCTGAATAAACCACTAGGGCCCGTTGTTCGAAAGCCGATTAACTTAATCCAGGATTAGCGTAAACTTTGGTTGCGGTTTTTAACGTTTGGATGAAAGTTTCTTGTGCTGCTATTCGCTTTTCAGGATTGACGTCATCTAATCTAAAATTTTGCAGAATATCAACACTGAACAACTTTTGTGGATTAGAGTTAATCGGCTTTCGAACAACCGGGCCCAGATTAGCGTGGTCCAGGCTCTCAGATATTTGGGCGAGTAAAGAGCGAAACACGAAACAGCGAGCGAAAAACGAGGGACTAAATTTTCTTCTCTCGTTCTCGCGCGCTAGACCCAAATATCAGACGAAGTGGAACAGGCTACCACCAGATGTTTTGTAGCAACTGCAAATTAATAATAAACAGAATTGAAATAGCCTTTGGGCATGGAAAATACATAAGAACAAACTAACTGTAAAATCGCAAAATCCCGAAAACTTCTTAAGTTCAACGGATCGAATAGAACGTTAATCTTACTTCACTGGGAAAGCCTTCACTGGTTCATTGGTTCATTTATTTCACAGATGATTACAAGATAAAATAATTACAGTACGGGTTATAAAATGTGTGTGGTGGTCAAAGTAGCAAAGGCTTTCTAGTTGAGCACCATTCCATTCCATTTTATGATTTTGTTTTATCAGCCTAAGGAGTCTTTGCAATTACCATGCCTCAAATCGAACTTAATCGAACGTTCTATTGCTCAAAAGTTTTGTGAGATTTCGACTTTGTTCAGTCACCAAACTCAATCGAGCCTAACTTCATGATTGGGGTTCTATTGAGTTCGATTACGTCGGGTTGGAGAATTTTAAATACCTTCTTTCGCGCAATTTTTTTCTGGGTTGATTCTATTGCTTCAGCCTCTGGTTGGTCTTGTGGGGCTTCTGTCTGCGGGAAGTTCTCCCTTGACCACTCCAGGTCTTTTTGGGCCAGTACTGATTCATCATCTATAAAATAAACGCGAAACCGGTAAGTACGTGTACTCTCAAATGTTTTTCCTTATAGTTGTACGGTATAAAATTGGCATAGAAAAAGCGCAATATAAGTAATAAACTTACCGTTTAAAGCAAGGATCTCTGCCGGAACTTTCTTCCCTCCCCAGTTTACATGCACAAGCTGTCCTTCAGTCAAATCCACATCTTTTTCAATTATAACACGAGTAGGCGCGATACCAGTTTTCTTTTCTTGCGGAAAAAGAAAGAGTGCTTTCTTGGCCCGTCTGTTCGTTTCTTTGCACAACTGTCTAACCGTGAGAGACATCACGCGACCCGACATGCTGGTTAGTTTAAAGTTATGTTAACTCGGAGATGGCTATTAAAGAACACGAAGCAGTAGCTAGCATAATGTGAACAGCTTTGCTAGCAGAGGTCTTTTATAGGATCGGTGAGGATCGAAAATCCAGTATTTTCATTGGATAAATGGAGTCTGATTGTAAAAACTTTACATATGAATAAGTCACGAGTGTGTATTTGCATAATCTACTAGGTAATCTACACTGGGAAATTGTCATTTTCTTTACAGAGGTTCTTTGTCGCGAGAATGCAGTTTTGTGGTGGTGCTCCTCTTTACAGCTTTTCTTTCATATCAAAAGGAAGAAACAATCGAAAAAGCTCCTAAGACAGTTCATAAAATTAAAACGATCGGTGCTGCGATGCGAGCGTAATATACGCAAATACGTAAACTAATCAATTTTCAGTCAACAACAATTGCAAATCAGTGGCGTGAACCACCAACTTGTGACTTTTTTAGCGCATCATTGACTTAACAGTGATTCAGTCTTCTCTTTTTTTTTTCTCCGTTATAATTGTGTGTGATTGAATACAGAACGGGTTTTGAATAAAAGCAAGGTTTTTTAAGCGGAAAACTTGTCCGTCACGCGCCTTGTCACATGTGTTGCTGACAGGCTTTGAAAACATCAGGGTCAGATGAGTGGTGTGAACCGCCAACTTGTGAGTTTTTTAGCGCATCATTGACTTTACAGTGATTCAGTCTTTCCATTTGTTTCTCCGTTATAATCGTATGTGATTGAATACAGAACGGGTTTTGAATAACAGCAAATTTTTTTTTAATCAGAAAACTTGTTCGTCACGCGCCTTGTTGCAGGCGTTCCTGAAGGGCTTTAAAATCACTAGGGGTTATCCGAAATAATGCGGCCTTAACAAAAAGAAACAAATAAAGACAATGCCAGCAAAGGAATCAACGGGAATCATTATTTCTATCTGGGTTTGGTAATCTTGACGCCGCATTTAGCTCACACGTCGGCGTCTTCAGATATGAAATAACCTCACCGGTTTAAATGAGAAGGGCCGCTCCCTTCATTTTCAACTTGTGTTGCAGCGCAGTTCAACGCTCCACAGTTTCCGATGAACGAAACTCGAAAGACACCAAAGATTCATGTGCCCGATGTTTTCTTTTTGTTCTTTCTGGCTTTTGCGTGGCACAAAAACAACCGGTGACATAAGGTCTCACAAATGAAACAATGAATTCGATCCTTAACCTTGCCTGTTTTATTGATGTTACAGTGATATCTCTGGCCCTACAAGGCGCACAGAGACGACTGAAATGGCAAAATACTCTGTCTTACACGCTGAATTTCGGTTACAATAGTGCTTATGGTGCGCCGTGTATTGATGAGTAATTTCTTTACAAGCTTATTTTGCACGTGCGGACGAGCGTGAATATGTGGTGTCACGACAAACAAATATCTCGAGTTGTACTGACGTCCTCTACTTCGAACGGCTGGAGGATTTTTATGAACGGCTGATCCAAGGCGTTCGAACGAGTGCAGATTTTTTCTGAACGGGTACCCAAGCCGTGAGAACGGGTGGAAACTTTTTCTGAACGGATACCCAAGTCGTTTGCACGGATGACCCAAGCCGTTCGAATGGACAAGAAACGACTGGTGAACGGAATTCCGTTTAAACGGGAACCCATTTGTTTACGTTTTCGCGTGAGAGGTCACATGTTATTTCTTTTATTGAAAGCAATAAGTTTGAGTTCACCATGCACGAGGCCCAATCCAGAAACTCCTTCCAGAACAAAGTGGCTTGCGCAC
>JAEMWC010000210.1:857500-1047500 GCA_016490735.1 Pachyseris speciosa | reverse complement strand
TCTCCATTTTGACCATTTCCCAAAAGAAACCTTTGTCTTCGACCTCTTTGTACTTTTCAACGAATTCTGGAATTTTAGAGCGTAATAAAGCTACGTATTCATTGTCGGATAACAAAGAATTATTAAACCTCCAATAGCCTGGACCGCGAGGCGCGGTTTCTTCATCAAAACAGATGGTGAGAATTAAAGCAGAATGATCTGAGAAGATGTTGGACACGATTCTGCATTCTTGAATTAACTTTTGCAAAAATTTTGGGATGAAAAAATAATCAAGTCTACTTTGTATCTTCATCGACGGGTTGCTCCAAGTGAAACCAATATTGTGCAAGTTTACTATGCGCCATGCGTCCACAAAGCTGTGAACCCTAATTGTCGATTCAAACTCAGTTACTGCTGCATTTTTTGAGTCAAAAGGCCTGCCACCTTTCTTGTCCATGGCATTCATAACGCAGTTAAAATCGCCACCCAACACAAGATTTTCATTTACATATGCAGATAACACAGAGCTAGACAGATCCCTTAGGAAAAGGATTTGTTGAGAAGGATCATTTGGTGCATAAATATTCACAAAAACTATGTTTGTTTTGTCAATTGATGTTTCTGCGAGGATATGTCTTCCATTTTTATCGGCTAAGGTTTTGTTAATGGTGACATTGAGTTTTGGTTTAAACAGGACCATTACTCCTTTACTGTGGGGTGTACCATGGCTAGCTACAACTTTCCCACCCCACTCGGCTTCCCATCGTTTTATAGTTTCCGTTGAAGAATAAGTTTCTTGAAGGAAAATAATGTCCGATCGTTGCAGGTGCAGCCATCGAAAAACCTGTCGTCTTTTTCTAGAACTGTTTAGCCCTCTCACATTCAGTGTCAAAAGCTTATATGACATATTTATTGCTCAATTGTAAAATGAAGTAGTTTTCCTTGCCCGTGTGGCACAAACCATAGACAAAAGAATATATTTATATGGCCTGGATCGCTTTCTCCTTTAGGGAAGGGAAGCAAAATTGACTGCGCAAAAATTAAGACGAAACAAGAAAGGAAACAAAAACTTCCTGACTTACCTCTGAATTTGAGCGGCGTTGACTGACTGCGCATCGAGCTAATTGAGTTTTTAAATCACACTACTGGCCCCTAAAATATGGCCGTGAATAATAACATGATAGGTTCTGATCTAATTTATACGTCCATTAAATGTCCGTAGAGAGGGGTTCAGAGTGTCAGACGATACTCGACGTGTTGATATCTTGTGCACTCAATCGAACTGAATACTTTCCTCGTCCTCTTTAGGGATCTTTAAGTTGGTACGTAAAAAGTTCCTCAATAAATCTTCTGTGTCTTCGTTCGATTCATGCCCGCTTTCTTTTATTCCATAGAATTTCAAATTACCTCTGCGGCTGTGACACTCTAATTTAATATGACGGCGCTGTAATTTGGCGAGTTCACGTAGAACGTGTTGAAGTGAAGCTTCAGGGTCTTCTGTTGTTCAGCGATGTTATCTTGTAAACCTTGCAATTCTTTTATCTCAGTTTGAGAACTTCCGAGGCTTTCTCGCATACTTTCTGTTCATCTTCGAGGGATTTAACTTGGCTCTTGTAGGTTTCCGATTCGTCTGTTAACTTTAGTAGACGTTCAAGCTTGTCATCAATTTCAGTGAGACGAGCATTTGTTGACTTGCATTTTGGGCAGCCGTTGCTGTCGTCCTCAAAGACATCCTCGTCTGTTTGTGAACTTCCTTCGCGTGTGCGCTTCATTTTTTTTCTTTGAGAGCTTCGCAGGATATTTTTGGTTTGTTTTTTGGCATTACTAAATTATTATTTAGTGAGAAATGGCCATATTCGGGACCAAGGCGGAGCAATTTTAACGGAGCGATTGAAACACGTCCGCCATGGTCGGCTCTGACACCAGTCCTCATTCATTCGTTGATCAATGTAATGGGCAAACAGTCATTTCCGAAATATTGACGGGCTTCACGAAAATCCCGCTTCTTTCTACGATAAGTTCCATCTCTGTCTCAACACCTGAAAACTGTAAAAAACGCTTGTGGCTTCTGATATCCTTGCCGCATGACAACAGTGATACTGTCCGAGTGAACTGATGCCTTTCGCGTTCCTCTGCACCACAAACGCCACCAACAATATCAAGGAAAGAACAAGACATTCTTTTTCTGCTGGAGTTAAAGCAACCATTATCTTTATTCCTTTCACCGACGATTATTACGCTTTTGCTTTTTGTTTACTTTCGTTAATTGGTCACATTTGTTTCCCGTGGGAAAACTGTATCGTTATATTCGTTCTGTAAAGTTTTCACTGTACGGTTTATATTTGTGACATTTTGTAAAGTCTGTTTCTTTTTCGTTCATGATGGCAATATATTTGTTTAGATTTTATTTGTGAGGCAGTGAATTGTTTAGTAGTTGATCTCATTACGTGACAGATGATACGCAGACAGGAACCTGTGCAAAATTAATTCAAACCCGGCAAATCGCTAGCGTTGCCTGCCATGTTGTACGGGATCTTTTATGTGTGGGACATCAAAAAAGCCAAAATTAGGATCAAAGTAGACTAAACGTAACTGGGTTGCGACACACTGTAGAAAATGACAACAACAAGTAACTTTAGTTTACTCATCACTGGCTCAGTGGCTTCAATGAGTGCGCCGGTTGGCCCCCTTTCAGGCACCAACTTGCAGAGGACATTGTGTCGAAAATATCTTCCAAGCGGCATAATATGTGGTCCTCCACAGGATTTCAGGTAAAATGGTGATGACACAGGCACGTGTGCGAGGGCACGGCACGCAAAGCGTGTTATTTGTCACGGATATGCACATATTTAATGAAGAAGACAAAATGTGGCACGCAGCTTTTGTTTTCTGTGACTTAACACGCATAACCTTTCGTTCAAGCTAGTGTGCAATTTGTCACGCGGAGAGTGTGATTAAACACGGCAAGCGTGTTATGTTACACGATTATCTAGAGAAAAGGGCTCGGCGAGACTGAAGCAAAACCATGCAAGGTTTGAATACAAGCTCACCGGTACGAAACAGTGCAAACAATTGTTTGCATAAAATTATGGTAACACAACGCGCATTTTGTCAGCTGAACAAAGTTTGTTCGAAGTGCAGCAGCTCAGAATGAAGAAAAAATAAAGGAGCTTTATTTTTCATAAGCAGTCGAAGATCTGTAATCTTTTGACCTTGAAAATCTTCGATTTCACAGAAGATAATTATCGTTCGTAATATGTCGCGTAATATGTCACACCACAGGAACAATCGGGTGCGAACTACAGCAGTAGCACGACGTTTGAAATGGGCCATAAATTAAAAAGTAAATATTTTTCTGAAACAATTTTTTAAATTCGCATTTTCCGCTATGATTAAGCACTGACTTTCATAGCTATGGAGGTTTTTCGAAATCAAAGTGAATCTTTAGTTTTTACACGCAAGCGACAAATTTGCTTGAATCAATCAAGTCAGGATGCAACTTTTTTTCACGCACTTGGTCATTTAGTACGTCACAAGTAAGTAAACTTCATAAATCGTATTCCTTCTGCTTTTTCGACTCTTTGTTTATGCATGGCTTTTTCTCTCTTGTTTATTACAACTCCGTTGTCGCTCCACGTGTCTTTCTCAGTTTATAGTGCGTTATATAACCAAGTGTTTTACGGAAATTTCCCAACAGAAAAATGGACAGTTGAGTTGCTGAGTTGGGGGTGCGTCTTATAACCGAGTGTGCCTTATAACCAAAAATTACGGTGTGAGCATTTTAAACATAATTTTATACAGGAAACCCGGCACTTTTTGGTTCTTGTTAAATTTAGTTGTACACGGCTGAACTTTGTCAAGCTTTATCTTTTGCAAAATAAAATTTAGTCATTCCATGTGCTGGCAGCTGTGTTTCAATTTTTTGACTCCTCATAACAATTTTCTCTCGGGAACTGTCGACTGATGAACAAGGTCATACGAACATTTTACGCGATGATTATTTTTCGAGCGTCCCCAGTGATTTTGGCCGCAAAGGGAGACATTTTGCTCGATTCCTTTGTTTTTCATAACTTGACACGCTTCTTTGTGTGACTGAACGTTTTCCTTTGTGCTCTCTGTGTGAGATAACACAAAGGGCAGTTTTAATGAGATGTGCATGGTGACACGCTGCTGGCGTGTTAAAAGAAATTTCTTTTGTTTAGCGTGTCCTCGCACGCGTGCCCGTGTCATCACCATTTTACCTGAAATCCTGTGGAGAGCCACATATGGGCCTATAAAAGATTTCTAAGGTAAGGAACTATTGATGTCAAAGCAAACATAACAAGCTAAGTACGGCTGCAACTCAAACAATGCTTTGCTTGTGTCATTGCAATGTTGATTTTGTTCATTTCAATATGGCGCCATTTACAATTTTACCAAAGTTTGGTTGGTTGGTATATCAAAACAGTAGGAGATACCAGAAAAATGAAACGATTAATTTGAAGACCCACCTTATAAGCCTTCGTGATAGTATTGCTGGAGATTTTGAGACACTACCACATGCATTTTTGTCACACTATATTAGGCCGGGTTTGGCGTGAATTAAAAATGGCGAAGACGTCCACTGGTAATTAACCCATGGTTTTGTCAGAAAGCACACGATACAAAAAATATCACTGTATCTTGGTATAGGAAGGCCACATGTGTATGTATATAGCCAGAGAAGTCCTGCTGTTGCATTTTAATTCATGCAAGGACGGCCTGAAAACTGCATAATTTAGAGCTCGCACACAGTGATTTTCGATCATGCAATTCATAACGGTTTATACCCGTTAAAATTAATATTTACACAAACTAACCTCACTTCACTTTAGATAGTACCTATAGCTACTTGTAGACAAAAGATGGGACGAAACGATTTTTTGACCATATCCGCATTTTTTATTTTTCTTTGATTTTTAGAGACATTCACTCTTAAACCTGCATTCTGCTGTTGTACGACAAGTATGTGAATGTCTATGTACTTGTCTATTGACTAGATGTAGTAGTTCTGCATTGTCTTTTGGCTTTTACAAGTAATTATCTTATCAATATAAGAAGTTACACAATCATTATTATCTTTTCCAAACTGGGGTGCATTTTCAAGCCATATCAACATATGAATGTGAGTTGAACCTCTTTGTTGGTATTCAACTCTGTAAAACCAATCTGATATCTTTCCTAGTGGTGCAGCATCACTTAAGAGGAACATTCTCAGAAACTGAGTAATCTGGTAATCAAAATGTCTAGAATAAGGCACAGGATCATTTTGAATTAATCTACACTTTTCTTCCCAGTCTTTCTATTTCAGTATCACTATACTGTTTGCGATCAACAAGTTGACCTAGAATTCTCAGTTGATGTATCCATTGTGTTTCTGCTGATGAAAAACTACAAAATGGCGTAGCTGGACCTAACTGTCTTATCATTGCAAACAAATCTTTTCTTGCTGTTTCAAAATATGGAGGTGATCCTCTTAACTCTCAGAAATTTAAAACCCTCATTATGACGGAGTAAGCTGTCAAGTGCTCCTTGCTGTTTTAACTGACCTGCATTTAGCGATCTTCTTTTTCCCTTGCATTTTCTTAAGGCAAAATTAGCCTTTCCTAAGAGAATTTTCATTTGTAACTTTTTTGTTTTGAAGAATCTATTCTCAACAGACATTGCTACACGTCTATCAGACCTCCTGAATTCAGATTTACAAATATCACTATGGTGTCACCTTGCAGTCTTCATTTTCTGTCCTTGGTTGACCAAGAAATATTCCAGGATATGACAATTCCTCAGAAAACTCATCATGGAATATACTCAAAGGTCGGTTACCTTCAGCTGGTGCATATTTTGCCGCTCATTGTCCTCTAAAAAATCAGTTGCTGGTTAGCATAGTATCAGTAGTACCAGCAGGAATCTCTGCGTCATCTTCACTCCATTCACCTTTGTCTATTCTTGGGGCACCAACAAGGCCACTATTGTCAACATTTGTATCAGATTTCTGCTCACATTCACTGTCAGCGGTCTTGTGTGACATTTCCTCATTATATCTGCTAACCCAGTCGTGGTTAAGCACAATACCCTCATCCTTATAAAGATTACTGGTACTTACAAGCCAAATGCCAGCCTCAATAATTTTCTCGGGTCTTACATTTAAAGACAAAGGAGAGCGTTTGTACTGTAATTTTCTTTTCAAGCTGACTTTAATTATACCAGTTTCACTTGGTAACCATGGTAACATACTGAATTTTAAGCTGCTTACCTCTGGGAGCTTGCATTAACTTTTGAAAGGCCATTCTTGGAGCAAGTAGTCGACATTCTAGATCATCGAGGTCAAAGAATGGTGGTTTCTCAGGAAACTGCATTCCGTTCACAACAGCTGGTGGAACTTGGTCTTTTACCAAATGGTTATAACATGTTTTGCACAGCCATTCAATGTTATCAACACTTATCTTAATGCAAAGGTATTCTTTCATAAGAGGATTTGTTTGTCTTAGTTTTTCAGTACAAAGTACACTATGTTTATACCAAAGCTGATCACAAGAGCTACATACTAGTTATGCAACGCTTTTGAGTGGTATACCGTGGAATATCCCACGAGTCACTTGTATTTTCTTGGTATACATACGAACTTTTAGGCGAGTGTGTATACGAAGAAAATACAAGTGACGAGTGGGATATTCCACGGTATACCACGAGAAAGAGTTGCATAACTATTTTATACCATGCCATAGAAAATACAGTGACCAGCAAGCTCAGCATAAGGGGGAATCTCAACGCATGATGGGAAGGTTGGGTGTGATACCGTTGAATTGCACTGATCGATGGGAAGGTTTGGTGGAATACTGACAAATATTCAAAGGCTTTCCTGCATTCTGATTGGCTGTATTTTCTATGACATGGTATAAAAATGTACACTGGATCCTCAATCACCATATCATGAAACTTTGAAATATAGAACTGAATATCCTTTTTTGAATGTGCTCTATAATTTCTCATATATGCATTGTTCTTTGCTCTTTCTTCTGCACAAGCCCTAGATGCTCTATATTTTTTCATATATGCATTGTTCTCTGCTTTTTCCTCTGCACAAGTCTTAGATGCTCTATATCTTTTCATATATGCATTGTTCGTTGCTTTTTCTTCTGCACAAGCCTTAGATGCTCTATATTTTTTCATATATGCATTGCTCTTTGCTTTTTCTTCTGCACAAGCCTTAGATACTCCATAACTTTTCACATATTCTTTCATGTATAAATTCGTGTTTGTCCTTTCTTTTGCAGAAGCCTTTAATGCTCTGGATACTGTCATGCTTCTAAAATAAGTATCTTTTCTTTTTTTACCATTATTGGTTTAAGTATATGTAATAATTGCATTTTGCCTTGTATGTATAACTTCATTATTTCTTCATACATTTTTTTCCATGTTCGTTCTTTTCGAAATTATCCTTTTTTTGTAGTCATTCTGAACTGGCTGAGAAGTGTTTTCACCATCTATTTCAAATGAATTTGTATCTATGGCAGTTGCAACATAGTGCATCTCAGCCAAGTGTCCTATATAAATAGGTCTAGGAATTTGAGCCACATTGGTTGGTTCAACCACTGTCATATCTGCAAAATTTTCACTGGATTCTATCACATAAATTTTTAAATTCATTGCATCAGCCACAGCTTGTATTACTATGTGATCAGCCTATGTTCCCTGTAAGAACATTCTTGATAAATATTCTAACGACGATGTATCCGCATTGCCTTCTATGAACCTCGCTGGATGCTCTCTTAAAAATTGAATACCAGCAGCTCTAATTTCCAAATGATGACTAGCATTACCATATAACTGATGTGATACAGACTTAAAGAAGCAGTCACCACCTCCACCAACATCTAGAGGTCTTAAGCCATGCCTACGCAGTCTAGAGATCAACAAGTTACCTGATCCATCAATAGTTACTGCTCTCAATACAGGACCTGGGTTTAACTCAAAGTCCCTAGACAATGAAATACTTCTTGGAGCTAAGTTGTAGGATGCACTTGTCCCTCTTTTGAAATTAATATCTAAGTACTATAGGAACTGTCCTGACTCTGAGTGTACCTGATATTCCATTCTTTATAATTCACAACAATTCTATGTAACACTGATGACACAGGTTGAATAAAGGTTGACACTGGTACTGATAGTTTCACTACTCTTTTGTTTTTTCTTCTTAACTTTCTACATTTTAAAGAACAGACAACTCTTCGCAAGGTTCTCCTCGACAGTCTGGAAGGTTCTCTATCCCTTACTCTAGCAAATAGCAATTGCAAACGTGATATAGGTCTATGTCGTCCGTTTTGCGCATGCTGAG
The DNA here is from genome assembly GCA_016490735.1 of Pachyseris speciosa. Lineage (NCBI taxonomy): Eukaryota > Metazoa > Cnidaria > Anthozoa > Scleractinia > Pachyseridae > Pachyseris > Pachyseris speciosa. The sequence goes on along the minus strand of JAEMWC010000210.1, from coordinate 1,039,168 downwards.
GTGTTAAACACTGCTCAAGTATCTGCACATGAGCCACAGATGCATCATAGTTCCTTATATCACAATCATCGGTAAACTTGCCATGATCAGTTATTAACTCAGGCACAGGTCTCAGATGCTTCAATGCAGATTGACTTCACAGGTACATGTGCTTCTTTTGCTGGTGTATTCTCTACTGTCACCCCATTGCTGGGTTTATTTTCAAGCTTACAGAATGTCTCAAAATGGAGGTTTTTTGTTCCCAAAAGGGAATATTTTGTGTCCCAAAAGACATTCATGGTTTCCTGAAGGAAATATTTCGTTCCCAAATGGGAATATTTTGCGTCCCGAAGGACATTTATTGTTGTTCACTGCCACAAAAATTCTGCCTGAACTTTTCAAGTGTGGATTTCAAAAGCTAGTGCATGCACGAAGGTGACAGTGTCTCTTTAAGGATAGCAAAAAACAAAAATCAAGATGTTTTTATGAAGTATTGTTAGTAATAATTTTTTACTATAGTTTAAGATCACTTGTTCCAAGAAATAAACTATTGTCAAAATAACAACTGCTGTGTGTTAAATCTGGCGTGTAAAGAAAGTACCAGCACATCAAAGGACACTTGTGTTGCACATGAAAGTACACATTTGTTGCACATGTGCAAAGTGTATGATTTACTCAAATGCACATGTGTTACACCATGATTTGGTGAGCAAATTTTACAGTGTTTCACAGGTGTTACACATGTCTGACACGTGTACCACATGCGTTACAGATGTGGAACACATGAATAAACCATCTGCGGACACATGAAATTCACATGTGTCCGTCACCAATGTTACAAATGTGTAGGTTTGGTTCAGGGATGTTAGACATCCGTGTGAGGGATCCATATACTACTGGCATACTCCAGTTTAGGGCGTATGAGTGTAAGATATCCTTTGTTCTTGTCCTGTGGAGTACAACCAGATAGGATTCGTCTGATAAGACCAAGGGTTGAATTCGCTTTCTGCATAAGCTTGCAGGACAGATTTTCAGAAATAGATATCACCAGGTAAGTTGTAGAGGACACTCTTGGGATAAGGATACCATCCAAGGTATAATTAGAATCTACAGGAATTCTCTTGCGAGTTATTCCTAGATGATAGCACTTGGTAACATTAAAGGTAAATTGCCAAGTCTTCGACCAAGTCAACAGCAATATTATTAATCCAAGTAAGGATGAACACAGAAAACTTTGTCATTAATTAAAAGTAAAGTATTAATTGACATTCAGTGTAAATACAGTGATCACATAATAATAAGTTACGTTGTCCATATATACGCTTATCAGGCCAAGTATAAAAAGTATGTGCAGTAACAACTAAAGTCTCCATCGAGGCGTGTACACTATGGTGACTAGCAGTAGGAGCAGTAGTCGTGGTGAGGTGAGGTAGTACGACATGCATTAGAATTCTTTTTTACCCTTGCAGCTCTTACCCTCTGTATGAACTTTTTTTTTTCTAGCACTTTCTGTAGGGTTCTCCCAATTCTTCTATAACGGGCGTAGCGTGAGATTTTGAAATTGTACGCACAGAGAAGAAAATTTCTAGCGCCAAAGGCGCTTCAAACTAGGGTGTGTGGGGGCATGCTCCCCCAGAAAGTTGTGAAATGTAGGGTCTTGGAAATGCCATTTTCTACTATCTACATCTACATTTATTAAGTCGATAAAATCCCGTAAGACATCACATCAACTGTAATAAAAGCTAAAATAATATATATATATATATATATATATATATATATAATAATGTCAAAAACATCCACTGTCGTGGTTGTGTCTCCAGACGAATTAAAATAGTAGCCAAGAACTGGAAAATACGACTTTGCCAATATTTCGTCTTTATTAAAAGACTTCATCAGGGCAACTGATGTGAAAGCATTTAAAACCGTTATGAACCGTTATATATATATATATATATGATAATCTCAAGCATCAAAAATGTATTTATACTGTTTCCCGTTTCAAATATAACTAAACACAAGGGAAAAAAAACATTTTTAAGGACCACCTATATTTCGACTGTGTAGAACAGTCTTCCTCAGGGTGAATGACTGTTACAAGCGTTACACGCAATTATAAAAGTGCGGCTTACAAATCTAAACACATGAGCGCTAACAATTATACCGGTAACAAAAAGCGCGTGCAATACAAACACGAACGCTAACGGTAATAATAGGCGCGTGCACTAGAAAAGCCTGACAAGAAATTAATTACGCGCGCGACTTCTGCGGTTCTGACAGTAAAAAAGTCACTTTCGTTAAGACCCTCCGGCGCTATTGTTCTCAATCTGTATGCCCATTGGCCCTCTTTCTCCAGCAAATTGTCTACACAAATTGTCTTTACACCTGGTTTAGGTTCATTGATGACATTTTTATGGTTTGGACAGCTGGAGAAGAAGAACTCAAGAACTTTTTAGAGTATCTAAATAGTGCGCATGACACTATCAAGTTTACTTGGGAGTGGTCTATGGACAGGGTAAACTTTCTTGATGTAAAGGTGATCAATAGTAATGGCATTCTAACGACAGATTTGTACGTGAAACCCACGGATAAACATCAATACCTCGACTTTAGATCTTGTCACCCGAGGGGGTGTAAGGAAGGAATTCCTTATGCCCAGGCTCTGAGACTTAGGAGAATTTGTTCGTCGGATAAGATATTCAACAAGCGGGCTGCTGAATTAATTGGTTATTTAGTGGCTAGAGGGTACGATGAGAGATTTGTACGTCGACAAATTCGAAGGGCTAAGAGGATTAACAGAAATGAAGCATTAACGCCGGCTCAAGAAAGAAAGAAAAATAACAGGACGCCGTTTGTTGTGACTTACCACCCTGGATTGCCGAATATAGGGGGAATACTTCGAGATCTGCATCCCTTATTACATATGTCTGACAGATGTAAGAAGGCCATTAAAGAATGTCCTATGGTGGCATTTCGTCGCCCGAAAAGCCTAAAGGATTATCTTGTGAATGCTAGAATACGACCTGACAACAATAATTCTGTGCCAGGAAATTACCGTTGTTCTTCTACGCGCTGCGAAATGTGTAGAAATAAGAACTATCTGAACATTGGAAATACGTTCGTCAGCAACACCACTGGAAAATCATACAACATTAACCATAGCCTAGACTGTAACAGTAGCAGTGTTATCTATTTGCTAAGTTGCAAGATTTGTGGTAAACAATATGTGGGATCAACAGTTACTAAATTTAGGCTTACATTTAATAACCATAGAAGTAGATTGAGGGGACATTCAAGGTTGGAACCAGGAGATAGGGCCAGCGATGATTTAATCTACAAGCACTTTTTTACAGAGGGACACAATGGTTTGGACGATGTCTCAGTTCAAATAATTGATAAAGTTTATGGTAGTGTAGACAATTTGCTGGAGAAAGAGGGCCAATGGGCATACAGATTGAGAACAATAGCGCCGGAGGGTCTTAACGAAAGTGACTTTTTTTATTGTCAGAACCGCAGAAGTCGCGTGCGTAATTAATTTCTTGTCAGGCTTTTCTAGTGCACGCGCCTATTATTACCGTTAGCGTTCGTGTTTGTATTGCACGCGCTTTTTGTTACCGGTATAATTGTTAGCGCTCATGTGTTTAGATTTGTAAGCCGCACTTTTATAATTGCGTGTAACGCTTGTAACAGTCATTCACCCTGAGGAAGACTGTTCTACACAGTCGAAATATAGGTGGTCCTTAAAAATGTTTTTTTTCCCTTGTGTTTAGTTATATATATATATATATATATATAGCTGGAGTTTTCAAAACAGGGCTCCTGGAGTCCATACTAACTCCTATTACATGTCTCTCACTCTATTTCTTTTTTATCTTTTTTGGACGGGGCGGGGGGCATGCTAGCTACATTAATAATTAGAAGAAGGGAAAGAAACTGTCCCTGACTTAAACTTTGCATTAAGGTCTCATCCCCACTACCCCCCCCCCCCGCCTCCCATCCCCTCCAGTTTTATTTGTCAGTTAGTTTCCACTCTCTCTCAAAGAAAGAAACGTGCATTTGAAGTCTTCGCGCGGTCAGTTAGCTCGCAATGGCGTCGTTAGAGTTTGATTTTCCGTTGGCCTCCTAGAGCAGAGTATTCCTTAGGACATCATTAAGTCCAGTGAGGGAGAAAGTCTTGCGAGGTGCAGTGTCTGCCTCGTCTAATATCCTGCTGTGCAGTTATTTGCTAAACGAGTACTTTGTTTACCCGGGCGGTACTGCTGGAAAAATGCAGGGATATTGAGAGCTCTGCTTTGAGAGGTAACAAGTCTTTAGCCTCAGAAAGTAGGTGTCGGTGATCATTTCAAGGCTCAGGGAGAGAAACTGGTGTAGAATTTGGAGCATGCTAAAGACTTAGTAAAAATGCTGTGGCTAGATGGTCGTCAACAACTCCTCGCTAACACGGACAGTAAACATCCGGGACCTACCTCATGAAATTATCGAGAAAGACACATGGCATGGCTGGGAATTTGTCTGCAAAAAGCGTAAGTTTGAACATTTTTTTGACTAGTTTCCGCCCTCGCAACTTTATCAAGTGATTTGATAGTCTGAAAGTGTCATAATGACTGGTTTCCGGTGTCAGAAGTGATCACAAAATCGAGCGATAATTTAGACAAATAAAATTCGACAATAATTAGCTGTGATTCTTCGTAGCAATCAGGAACGCTCGGTTGAAAACGCTGCTAGACTTCGCCTAAATCTATGCCGCTAATTCCAAAGCTAACTTTGCCATCAGAAAGAGCGTATTCTAGAGAGATTTGGCCGAATAACGCACCAAAATTCTCATGTCAGAGGTCACGTCAATTTCATGTCTAATTGCAAGACAAATAACATGTATTATTTGTCTTCCCTTTGACAGAGACTGTAGGTTCATAACGGGCCTAAATGCAAGTCTCCCTTTTGATAAACCGAGGTATTGATAAAGAAAGTTCTAAAACCCCTCAAATTTTCATGAGCCTGGTTTTGAAAAGTTCGGCTAGATGTCTCAAGGTAATAACACATGTGGACATTCAGTTTCTCAGTTTTATGGCCAATCCTGTCCAAATCACGGCGTTTTCAACGCCAAAAAGCTACTGACATTAAAAGAATTGCCTTCAAACCGAACGTTAAAGCACGATTTTCACAATGTGTGTGATGTCAGAAGAGGCTAGCTATTTAACAAGCAATATATATCATGGTGCTGAGTAAAACCAGCATTTAATGTCTAATTTTTGATCTTCTAAAGGCACCCTTTTTTCTGTTTGCGCTCAGTACTGTTCAGTTGAACGTGTGACATCGTTTAAAGTCGATTATAAGCTTTTTCTTTAACATTTCACCTATTTGCTTGAAATATATAGCTGGAGTTTTCAAAACAGGGCTCCTGGAGTCCATACTAACTCCTATTACATGTCTCTCACTCTATTTCTTTTTTATCTTTTTTGGACGGGGCGGGGGGCATGCTAGCTACATTAATAATTAGAAGAAGGGAAAGAAACTGTCCCTGACTTAAACTTTGCATTAAGGTCTCATCCCCACTACCCCCCCCCCCGCCTCCCATCCCCTCCAGTTTTATTTGTCAGTTAGTTTCCACTCTCTCTCAAAGAAAGAAACGTGCATTTGAAGTCTTCGCGCGGTCAGTTAGCTCGCAATGGCGTCGTTAGAGTTTGATTTTCCGTTGGCCTCCTAGAGCAGAGTATTCCTTAGGACATCATTAAGTCCAGTGAGGGAGAAAGTCTTGCGAGGTGCAGTGTCTGCCTCGTCTAATATCCTGCTGTGCAGTTATTTGCTAAACGAGTACTTTGTTTACCCGGGCGGTACTGCTGGAAAAATGCAGGGATATTGAGAGCTCTGCTTTGAGAGGTAACAAGTCTTTAGCCTCAGAAAGTAGGTGTCGGTGATCATTTCAAGGCTCAGGGAGAGAAACTGGTGTAGAATTTGGAGCATGCTAAAGACTTAGTAAAAATGCTGTGGCTAGATGGTCGTCAACAACTCCTCGCTAACACGGACAGTAAACATCCGGGACCTACCTCATGAAATTATCGAGAAAGACACATGGCATGGCTGGGAATTTGTCTGCAAAAAGCGTAAGTTTGAACATTTTTTTGACTAGTTTCCGCCCTCGCAACTTTATCGAGTGATTTGATAGTCTGAAAGTGTCATAATGACTGGTTTCCGGTGTCAGAAGTGATCACAAAATCGAGCGATAATTTAGACAAATAAAATTCGACAATAATTAGCTGTGATTCTTCGTAGCAATCAGGAACGCTCGGTTGAAAACGCTGCTAGACTTCGCCTAAATCTATGCCGCTAATTCCAAAGCTAACTTTGCCGTCAGAAAGAGTGTATTCTAGAGAGATTTGGCCGAATAACGCACCAAAATTCTCATGTCAGAGGTCACGTCAATTTCATGTCTAATTGCAAGACAAATAACATGTATTATTTGTCTTCCCTTTGACAGAGACTGTAGGTTCATAACGGGCCTAAATGCAAGTCTCCCTTTTGATAAACAGAGGTATTGATAAAGAAAGTTCTAAAACCCCTCAAATTTTCATGAGCCTGGTTTTGAAAAGTTCGGCTATATATATATATATATATATATATATATATATATATATATATATATATATATATATATACACATATAAAATCTAATTCTAATTATAAGTTAATAAAAGTAAATATGTCAAATAACAAGATAAATAAATTATAATTCAAAAGCATAATTTAGATCACTTATTTCACGTGCTTTCCTAAATTTGACTTAAAATGAGATAATGACTTGCAATTCACTAGGTCAGCAGGCAGTGAGTTCCACTCTGTTATTGATCTAGGAAAAAAGGAAAACTTAAAGACATCCTTAGAAACTTTTGGCATTCTATACTTAAAAGCATGGCTGTTGCGGGTTCTTAATTCACTGTGTGGTATTAAGTGTTCTTCTGTGTTTATGTCTACTAGATTATGACTAAATTTGTACATTAAAGTCAATCTGTTTTTCTTTCGTCTTGTTTCTAATTTATCCCATTTCAGATCAGATAACATGTCAGTCACACTTGCTGTTTTGTTGAAGTTTTGAAGGCAAAAACGAGCAGCTTTTCTTTGGACTCTCTCCAAGGTTAAAATATCTTTTTTATAGTGTGGGTCCCACGAGGCACTTGCGTACTCCAGTTTGGGTCGGACGATTCTGGTATAGGCCATTTCACGCACTTTCCTGGGGCACTTCCAGAGATTTCTCTTGATCAACCCCAAGGATCAACTCGCCTTGCTTGAGATAGATGAGATGTAATCAGACCACTTTAATTTACGCTTAACAGTAATTCCTACGTACGATGCAGAGTCTACTTGTTCGAGTTTGGACCCACAGAAAAAATATGACCATTGAGGAGGTCTTTGCTTATTTGAAATGCAGATGATGTTGCATTTAGAAGGGTTAAATTGCATCTGCCACTCATTTTGCCAAGTTTCTAGTTTATTGAGATCGTCTTGGAGATTGTCGCAATCTGAGTCTTCAACCACCACACCGTACAAGAGAGTGTCATCGGAAAACAGCTTAACTGTAGAGGTTGGACCGTCTGGCAGGTCATTAATGTATGTTAGGAACAACAGCGGGCCCAGTACTGTCCCTTGTGATACGCCAGAGGTCACTGGGGAAGAGGTAGATGTTGCCTCCTCACAGATGACAGTTTGGACCCTATTAGTGAGAAAAGATTCCATCCAGGTCAAGAGGTTTCCATGGATACCATAACGTTCCAGCTTCATTAGTAAGCGTCGATGTGGGACTTTATCAAAGGCTTTAGAAAAATCCAACGCAGCAGCATGAATAGATTTGTTTTGTTGTAGAGAACTTGCAGTGTCATGAATAGTAAGTATTAATTGAAGTTCTGTATATCTTTTTGATCTGAAGCCGTGCTGACAGTCTGGTAGTATGTTATAATGTTCAAAATGTTTCATCACATGGCTGTGTACAATGTGTTCAAGAATTTTCGATGCCATGCAGGTTAGAGAAATGGGTCTGTAGTTTGAAGGATCAGACTTTTTCCCTTTTTTAAAGACACCACATACATTTGCCGATTTCCATCTACTGGGTACGGTACCAGTTCCGATAGAATCTTGGAAGATATTAGTTAGGAAAGGAGCAATCTCAGCTGCATATTCTTTTAAAAACCACGGAGGAATGGCATCAGGTCCAGAAGCTTTATTTGTCTTCAATAACGATTACTGCTTTGCAACTCCATTAATGGTGATAGACAGACTGTGAATAGCTGGTATTGTCGTATCCAATATCAGGGATGTTTGATAAGTCTTCTTGAGTAAAGACACTTAAAAATTGCTTGTTTAACATGTCAGCCTTTGATTTATTATCGCTGATTATGGAGCCATTTATTTCGAAATCTGCAATCCCCAGCTCTTCTTTATTCAGATGTTTGATATATGACCAGAATCGCTCAGGGTTTTCTTCAACAGCTTCTCCTAAATAATCCGAAATAGATGCGTTCCTTGCTTCTTTAAGCCTTTTATGCATTAGTTTTCTAGCTGCATGGAATGCCTTCCAATCATTATGTTTTCCAGAAGATTTTGCTTTATTATAAAGCCTTTGTTTACGTCTGGCTAGACTATTTCCTATTTCCCTTTAGAAGGGCAAACTCTGTTATAACATCATCAATGTCAACGTCCTTGTGCTCATTGAATGTGAAGAATTGTTAAGGAGCTCAATCTCCTGTCTGTCATGGTACTTCGTAAAGGGTTTTTTTGAAAAATCATCCCAAATTTATGGTAAATGATGCTTTGCAGGAATAAGAAAAATATTTTTGTCCAAATTTCAGGTGTACGGACAGGCGTACGTGCGTATATGGACACTACGCCCCTGTATAACCTTCCTCAACAATTGAATAGTCATATTTCTGGGTTATCCCTTTCCTTTCCTCCATTTTCCAATTCTTCTTTCCCCTTTATTTCTTTGTCCATCTGCTGCAAACGTGGCAAATAGTTTAACACATCGCTCAGGTGCACATTCACTGGCCATGTTGGCTGCGTCACACTCATCTGACAACTCTTAAAAGTGAATGGACGTGACGTCATCGAAAAGTGTCAGTGTCTCCTTACTCTCAAGTACTAGAATCCTTTTTTCAGAAAGTTAAATACTCGAAAACAAATGGTGACCTTTTCCGCTTTCTGTGAATTGGGATGCAACTCAAAAAACAGGATAGTTTGATTTCAATATAATAATGAGCCCAACATGCAGCCCTCTGACCGCATGTATAATGCAACAATATCAATGAAGTAAGTTCCAGTTTCAACACGTTGAAACGCAAGTTTTCACTATTTTTTTTATAAAAATCGTTTCTTGCAGATTCTATCCATCTTGCAAGGTGCAAAGTGGGAGGACAGTGTACTGTGCCCTCTTGTAAGGATAGAAATTCTGCAATTTGATAGTATTGACCCTCATACTTAACGTAATTGGGATGGATAGGATAATGAACTTGTTGTTGTACACTACTTTTCTTGTTTAATCTCGAACGTTTTGGCACTGGTGGAAGGCTTAAGTTTTGATTTGACAGGGAATTTCTGTGACTTGACAAATCTATTACTTTGTTTCGAAAGTGTTCTTTTTTTGGACAGATGAGCATATAATCTTCTCTTTCTTTATCTCTTTCAAACTTAAGGGATAATTAAGCACTGTTCGTTGTACCACTCATTGCAACCCAGATAACTGGAACCAATCCACGGTGGTATTCGGGTCATCTGCACAATCAGGTTTCAAATGTAGTGCCCGGCTCAACAGAAATACTGAATTCTACAGGTTGGTTTGCATGATCCCCATGAAGGAGCAGTTTCATGTCAAGGTTCAGTGTGTTATCAATGCTCATGGACTGGGCCTCCGTAGTTTCAGATGTCACTTTTTTTTTTTCATTCTGCTGTTTTGTCTTTCTCTTCGTCATCCTTGGCGTTTTCAACCTTTGGCTTCCTTGTTTTGTTCTCTGCTTGCTTCTCTGCAAAATTTCTCCTTTTTGCAGATGATACTAATCTCCTTTACTCCCAGGAAAATCTCAGAACATTAGAATTAATTTTAAATGCTGAATTGGACAATTTATTTAATTGGCTAACCTTAAATAAACTTACACTTAAAATAAAGAAAACAAACTTTATTATTTTTCGCCCACACCAAAAAAAACTTAATTACCGACCCCAGATTAATATTTTTGACAGTGAAGAAAATAAGAATGTACCTCTTGAACAAAAGAACTGTATTAAATTTCTTGGGTTATTAATTGATGAAAATTTAAGTTGGAAAAACCATATTCATGCCCTCACAACAAAAATAAGCAAAACTGTTGGTTTAATTGCGAAATTAAGACATATTGTTCCTAATCCTTGATATTTATAAGACTCTCATTGCTCCTTATATAACGTATGGACTAACTTCTTGGCGAAATGCATCTAAGACCTTGTTAAATAAAGTCCTTGTCCTTCAAAAACGTGCATTCCGTCTTATTGACTTTGCTCAACCAAGGGAGCATGCAATACCCCTCTTCTTGAAAGGAAAACTTCTACCGCTCCAATTCCTATATTATGAGAAAATTGCTAATTTAATGTACAATATCAGTACTAATTCTGCACCGACTAATATTTCAAATTTATTCTCTAAAATTGCCAGTATTCATTCTTACAGCACACGCTCATCAACATCTGAGCATTTTTTTTACTAAACAATCCGCACTTAATGTTCAAATTAAGGCCTTTTCACGAGTTAGTGTTAAAATCTGGAATGGGATACCAACTAGACTAAAAAACTTATCCAAAAATTCTTTTAAAAAACCTATAAGAACAAAACTAATTGAAATACTAGAATCTGAAAACTCATATGTCGAGATAGATACCTTAATTAACATGATGAAAAATTAAATTTCCGACAGGAGTCAAGTTTTAGTCTCTAGTTTCCCCTTTAGATTTTACCTAGACAGTAATATTTACATGTTGTTAAGCGATTTTTGATTCTGTTTAACGTGATCGTAAGACGAATCAGTAATAATATTAATAATAATATTAATATTTATAATAGTAATATTTAAGGACTGGTCCGCCTCGATTAGCTGTAAAGCTATTTGCGGCCCAGTCCACCAAAAATTATCCACTTGAAAAAGAGTTGAAATAAACTTGAACTTGAACTTGCATTTGACTTTCTTGTGGAGTGGTTTGCCTGACTCTCGGTTTTCACGGGAAAATACGTTGGCGGTTTTCTTCTGATTAACTGGCCTTGAAGAAAGCGCCTTGTGTTTCCAGTTGGCGAGAATGGCTCTTTACTCAACCTCAGAGTCAAAAGATTCTGAATCCGACTTTACAATTTCAACGCTTTTGTGGGTAACATTTTTCATTCAACACTCCGCCAGTACTTCAGGTTCTGGTTTTTTGGTCATTGGCTGCTCCATAAGATCTTCAAAGACATAGCAAGTTTTGAAGGCTTCTTTCGGCTCCAATCTGATCTATTGCTGATGTCAGCCTTTTCACATGACTTCTCTTCACACTCCTTCGTACCATTCTTAAGGTTGTTTGCATCAAAATAGGCTTCTTTCAACTCGCCATTTTCATGCACAACATTCCACAGAACCAGTGTAGAGCCGTTTTCTTCCTTCACCTTGCTTTCTGGCACAATATGTCGCCCCTTCGACTTAGCTGTCATGAAACTGGAACTAAAACGCTGATACTACTGAAATATTGGTGAACACCAAGAGCTGACCGGTGAAGATTTCAAGTCTCCCGCATTGAGTTCAATGGACCTCGATGGCGAACATCATAAAATCAAAAGATGACTATCAGGTTCGGTTCACAAAGAAAACACTGAAAACATCCTTAAGAATGCACATAATGAGTGTAGATAAAGATCAGAAACATTTTTGCATCTTTTTGCATCTCTTTTTGAAAATTATAGGCGCCACATATATTATACTGAATATTGATTCGTACACACTATTTACAATGCCGTCACAAATTTCGCCTATCAATAAACATATGCTGCATGGCGGTGTTACTCTTCAATGCAAATCATTTTTTGTAGTCAAACTATTAAAGAGAACATTAAAAGAAAAGTATTGCGCTCTTATAATGATACCTACAGGTGTACAATGGAAATACTACTTTGACAGCTTAAATGATGGTGCGATTTTTTTGTCTTGCATGAGTTATCTTTTCAAAGCATTTCTTGTAATACATTCCTTCTGTGACGATTAAACCACTTTAATGACAGATGATAACAATGAACACATACACGCAAATTACTACCACATGGAAATGCTTCGATCAGATTTTGTTTGTGCGTTGCAGATTATGACAAGAAATTCTCCAAAACTTAAACTTAAACACTTTTTCTTAAAGAAATAAAGAATAGAAGTTATGTTACATGTACGTTAGTCAAGGCAGATTGAATACCATGTCTAAAACAGTATGCCTTTCTGGCAGGGCGTCATTCACTGTAAAAAAAATTATGTGGAAAATTCTTTCCATGATTGTTTAACAACTGACATGACAGACAAGTGTTATCATGACAAGAATAACAGCCATGTAGACTATTTTGAGTTTCAAACATGGCAGGACTTCTTGATCAATTGGGCAATTATATGGCAAAGTATGGACAACCTCGACAGTTCTAGAAGCGAAAACACCTATTCAGGTTCTGATAGAGAAGGTGAAAACCAGCTACGTGAGGAAATTACAGTTCAGGGACAGAAGCGAAAATCAAAACAGCTCCGGTACTATCACAGGAAGACCGAAGGCAGAATTAAAAGAAAGTATAAACAGTACAGAGATCAAGAGAATCCCAGCAGGCAGCTAAAGAGATGTCAAGCCACAGTGAAAGACTGTGCTCCACAAGATTTGACTACTGCATCAGGGAACTTGAAACGAATGAGACTGACATAAATGAAGAGATGAGCGACATGACTGAGGATATTCCAAATGAAGAAAACAAGATTTCATCTGATAACTTCGAAGACCAAGCTCCATTCAGTGCTACTTCTTTGTCAGAGGAAAGTGTCGAATCATCCTCAGTTAGTGAATATAGAGTTTCCAAAAGTGAAGACTCGGATAAAGAGCAAGAAGAGGTTGGCCGTTAACGAGGAAATGAAACAACACTTTCTGGCCAGGAGAAGCCACTTTATCAAGGCAGCACAATATCCAAAAAAAATTTTCATGTATCCTTCTTGTGAGCTTTGTTCTCAAACAATTTAAGCATAACAGCCTGGGCAGATCTTCTGCGTCTGCTAACTGCTTTGCTTGGAGAGCGATGCAGACAAACATTCCAGTCAGTTTACAAAATGAAACTGATGATAAAAGAATTATACGTTAATTATACTTACTGTGCTAACTGTTGGCAGGCCACTGAAGAAAGGTGCCTAAATATGCCAGTTGCCGTGGGGCCAGACACTTGAGTTTTCTAGATTTACATTTAGAAGAGGAAAGCAAAGATCTATTGAGAGATTCTGAATTCGTAAACTTGTTGAGGAAAGAAAAAGAGCAAGTACAGGGTGTGGCTAGCTCTTCCAGTATTCATGATATCTTCCATGGACTTGACTACAACAATTTCATATACCGGTATCCTGGAGGATTTCTCTCACAGTTGTATAACATTTCATTTACAATTAACACTGACCGAGTTGACAAATATTCTTCTTCAAGGGCTGGTCATTTGTTGGCGGCGTACATTATGATCAACGAGCTCCCAACGGAACACTGATTTAGGAAGAAGTTTATCATTCCTGCCTACATCTATTGTGACAAACATGATCCAAAAATGTTGACATTTCTTAACCCCCTTGTTGAAAAGCTGAGTGTTTTAAATGCAGCGTGAATACATATACCGGACAGTGCAGATGGCGGCATCAATGTGTAATGCATGTTATTTGTAGCAACAGCTGATTTACCTGCATGAGCCGACTGGAGGAATATCAAACGTTTTAAAGAAAAATGCACTTGCCATCTGGGTAAGTCAGAGGGAATTGGCTACAGTGGAAACAACATCCATAGATACTGGCCTTAATAAAAAAAAAAAGCCCTGAAAAAAGGAGCCCATGGGCAGTTGATCTAGCATTATGAATGTCAGTCTATTTAGGCTTGGTGACGAATTCCAAATTATTCATAACATACAAAGGAGAACCTGCGGGTCAATTTTTGCGGAATGCAAAAAATTTTCTAAACTGGGCCGATTTTCGACCAGCCTTGCTAAATGGGAAAGGAAATTATGGCGACAAATGGCAAAAAGTGAGACAAGATTGCTGATCCGAGCCATGCAGAAATGCAGAAATAGGAATGACCATATTGTCCTCCAGCCAAGGTTCTGGTCATTTTTAAAAATACCCAAATAAAAAACTTGTTCAATCTTTACACTTTGGTCCCTCTTAAATAATGGATGGAAATCATTCACACCGTGATATGTCATCTTGCTTTCACAGCAAAGAAAATCACGGTCACTGGAGTGATCCAGGTCGTGAAAAAAAATCACTTTTTCATCACACCTTCCTATTTTGTGATTGCTGCAAAAAGAGTGATCACACTGTGACTGTTGCAGAGGGCCTAGCGACCACTCCACGAGACTGTAGACTTAGCAGCCACTCCTGTGGAGCATGTGCTCGGAGGGAGAATCTTATCCTTCATGTTGTAAAATCAGTTGTTGGGTCAGTGAATAAAGGAAGTCGCGTTTGCGACATGGTAGCAGAGCGAGTACATCCACCGCCAAAATGCCGACTTTAATCCTCCCTGGAGGAAAGCCTGTTTTAAACCAGAGAAGAACCGTCAACAAAGAAAAAGACAATTACAAATTTGCTTGCTTGGCGACATCAACAACAGCAGCCGTAAGTAATTTGAACCGTCGACAAGATGACAGATTTGGGCGACATAAGAAGACTAACTGGCCCAAGGAAAAGGCATGTAATGATTAATCTTAAAGCAGCAAAAGAAATGAAGGAACACCCCACTGATGGTGATTTAGAGCAACTTTTGGATGAAACCCACGACAAGCGAGACCGCTAACAGCAGCATTTGACTGTTTATCAAGGCCTTCGCGTGCAACTTGAAGCTGCTGCAAAAATTGCTGGGAAATCAGAAGACGATAAGGTGATGAAAGGTTATGAAGAATATGTTACCCTTGTTCTGGAAGCAGAAGAATTCGTGGTAGGATTGAGCTCAAAAATGGCCAATTTAAAAGATCGAATGGAATTCAAATTACAACGAGGGACAAGTAGGGTGATGTTAGAAATCGAACAGCAAAAGGCCGAAATTGAGGCAGAGTGACTTACTCTGGAGAGGGAGAAATTGAGGAAGAAATTAGAAGTTGACACTAAGGAAAGTACGAAACGTAACATCTAAGCTTGACTTCAAGAAATTTAGTGTAGGGCTCCTAAATTAGCAGGAATTCTGGGATTCCTTTAACTCAGCCATGCATTCTAATCCGTCTCTCAGTCCAGTAGAGAAAATGAATTACCTCAGAGCTCAGCTGGAAGGAGATGCTGCAGATGTTATCTCAGGGCTATCCTTGACTAATGCAAATTACGAACAGTCCATAAATTTGTTTAAGGAACGTTATGGACAAAATGAGGTCATCATCAATGTTCATTATACAAGTCTTATTCAGTGAAACATCAGCCCTGCGTAAGAACTATGATCTCCTTGAAAACACCTTAGATCATTAGAAGCTCTTGGAGAGGATATGAGAGTAAAATGCTTGTGTCCCTGATAATGGCTAAGTTACCCAAAGATGTTCTCATCCACCTGACTGACCAGAAAAAGGATGGTGACGAATGGACAGTGCAGCTACTCAGAGATAAGTTTCGTGGTACATTACTAACAGGGAACATGCAGATAGGCAAAGTTCTGACAAAGTTGATTTCAAATGCTTGGTTTGAAACATGTGGTCTATATCACAGGTCACCCAGTTTCATTCTAACACTACTACTGGTGCATTACTGTCTGAAACCAGACTACCACCGAATCTTATGGGAAGAAAGAAAATGATTCCCATTTATTGCAGTGGACAACACTGGAGTGATGAGTGTCAAAAGTTCCCTACTGTGACAGCTAGGAAAGAGAAGATCATGGGAGACTGTTTTATTTGTCTCAAACAAGGTCACCAACAGAACAATTGTACAGTGAAGGCATGTGTTTATTGCAAACAAAGAAATCGTCACCACAGAAGTCTCTGCATGAACACGTTACCAGTTGAGAAGTCCTCATGGGGAGCAGGGATGGAGTAGTGGTGAGAGCACTCGCCTCCCACCAATGTGGCCCGGGTTCGATTCCCGGACTCGACGTCATTTGTGGGCTGAGTTTGTTATTGGTTCTCTACTCTGCTCTGAGAGGTTTTTCTCCGGGTTCTCCGGTGTTCCCCTCTCCACAAAAACCAACATTTCCAAATTCCAATTTGATCTGCTTGTAAAGCGCATTTGATCATATACACATGGAAAATACGCTATATAAGTTCTAAATTATTATGGCACGTTCTGTCACTGAACCCTTATCTGTTACTGTTGCTACAGAACATGCCTTGCTGTCCTCTGGTGAACAAGTACTGATGCAAACTTCAAAATTTGCATAAATCAAGAAAAGTGAGCCCCAGATTGCCTCTTGACACAGGCAGCTAAAGGACCTACTGTCACGGATTTTCCTACTTTTTTAAAGCTTCGTTAGTTCTGTTTAATTAACTTACATTTCTGTACATAGCTGTAATGTTTCACGAAAGTATTTGTGTAACATAACTAGATCATATAAAAGACCAAGATCAAGAATGTAAGAAGGTTGAAGGTTCTGTCCAGTGCGTGTAACTCACGAAGGTAAAGGGTTTTGACTGTGGAGAAGAAGTCAGGGAAGGAGAAAGAAGAGAAGGAGAGCTTATTCACTGCTGAAAGTCGATAGCAGGGGCGAGTCATTGTTCGTGGTTAGATTCACTAGTCGGGTGCTGCCTAAGCCAGTGTGGTGCAGAGAAGAGTCACAGTACTCTGTTACAAAGTTTTTTTCATGGTGGACTAGTGAACTGAAGAGTGTCCTTGGTGTTCGTGGAAAGTTCGGAAGGACAGCAAGGAGCAGTACTGTGCAGCAAAGAATGAAAGTGGAGCTTGTAGAAGAACGAGTTTGCGAAGAAGTTTAAAGAAGAAGTCATACGGGAAAGTTGCGGTTAGTTTATTGTGTTTGGTTGTTGGTGCGGTTGCGAGTCAGGAAGGAGTGGTCAAAAGGAGAAGGATAGAAAAGAACAGAACTGAGTGAAACATTATATAATATAAATATTCTTGTAAATACTTTGATTTAATAGTAGGATTGAATTTAGTACGTAATTTTACTTAAAATATTCTTGTAATTTGTTACTATTATCGTCAGAAGTTACGTTGTCTTAGCAATTGAAATTAATTATTTAATAAGTTATAGTGTACAAGCTTATCTTCAGTTAGGAGCTATTTAGGATTAAATTAGTATTCCGTATATCATTTTTTCCGTTCAATTTAGTGCTGGTTTACTCTTCGTAATCTTAGGACTTAGATTATTTAGCAGTTCACTTTTAATATTATATGTCTATATCTTAATTAAATGTACTTTTTTTGGTAATTTTTGGCCTAGAATTCTTTTGTGTTCGTGGGAAGGGGCGTTTTTGTGCCTTTTTCGTTGTACCCAGGGAGCCCAGCGCGCTTTTTTCGTCACACCTACATCACCAATGAGGTAGCAGAAAAACTCCAGTTGCTAATCACAGGATCGGAAACACCCACAGTGTACACATTCAGTGCATCAAAACCCAGAGAGCTTCACACTCCTCTCACTGAACTCCGGCTGTTAATAACGGATGGATCATCTCTGCATTTGAGAGTAAATGTTGTACCCAAGATAACTGGTAACCTACATCGAGCGTACTTCAACCCAGAGAAATTCAGTCACTTAAGGACATTGCTCTTGCTGATTAAGTACCCTCAACTAAAGAAACTGCCAACATAGAACTGTTGCTAGGAAATGAGTATTACTGTGATATTTTTTTGGTTACATTTCAATCAAAGCAGTCAGTCAAGGACTAAACCTCATGGATCCAAGTTGTGCTGGATCCTAACAGGCAGAGTGACGTGTCAGGATGACAAACCAGACAGCTCCATCTCAATGCTGACCTACACATCCAGTCCTATCAGTGTCTATGTGAGTGCTCATTCAGATGACCAGCAACCATTAGCTGAACAAAAGACACACCTTGAAGAGTTTTGCAAACTTGAGACCCTGGGCATCACAGAGCCTGTACAAGAAAATGACAATGACAAAGCTCTGCAAAAATTTAATGAAACGATCCACTTTGAAGACGGACGTTACCAAGTAACCTGGCCTTGGAAAGAAGAGTCTCCATCATTGCCAACCAATTATGAACTGGCAATGGGAAGGTTGACATCCCAAGTCACCAGACTGTCACAAAATGACGAACATCTCTAGAAATATGATGCCATAATCCAGGACAAAGTGCTGAAGGGCATTGTGGAAGTCATCCCAGATGACGATTGTACAAACACTTTCAAACACTACATTCTACACCATGAAGTACTGACACCCTAGAGGACAATGGCAAAATTGTGTTCGACGCCTCTGCAAAGACCAGAAAGAAGAATGAAAGCCTCAAAGAAAGCCTTCACTGTGGCCCTGTCATATTGGAGGATCTATGTGGCCTTCTCTTGAGGTTCAGGCTTCACAAAGCGGCGCTAGGTGCAGATGTAGAGAAAGCATTCCTTCAAGTGGGTCTGCAACCTGATGATTGAGACGTAACAAGGTTCCTCATCTGGTTAAAAGATCCTTCCAAGCCTACCCTTGGGAACAATGTTCAAGTACTGAGATTCACCCAAGTCCCCTTCGGTATGATATCCAGTCCATTTCTGTTGGCCGCAACAATCAAGCATCATCTAACCAAGGCTGGTACCCCCATCGCTCACCAGATAGCGGATAACATTTATCTAGACAACATGATTACAGGCGTTGAAACAACACAAGCAGATGAGCTGTACAAAGAAGGCAAGACCCTCTTCCAACCCGCATCAATGAATCTTCGTCAGTGGGCTTCAAACTCCTCTGAATTTCTCCAGAATATCCCAGGATTTGATCAAACCAGTGCAGAAACCATGAAAGCCCTGGGAACCTCCTGGAATTTGACTACAGATACCATTTTCACCAATGGATCTCACAATCTCTCCTCCGAAGTAACCACAAAAATAGAAGCATTGCAGTCTGTCAGCAGAATTTACGACCCATTGGGTCTCTTTTCTTCCGCTACTCTGAATGCAAAGCTGTTCATTCAGGAACTGTGGAAACAAGAAAAAGATTGGGACGAGACAGGTGTCCCATCCTTAGCAGAAGATCGACAACAAGACCCAACCTTCCTTAGCGAGTTGAGTTATTGACAAAAACTCCTTGACATGTGGCGTAAAGGTCAGAAACATCTGCACATGTTTGGAAGCTATAGTTCGACGAGTATGTACTGAGTTTGCGTGAATGGACCCAGAAACACGTAAAAGCTCCCAGGACACAATCTTCAACCCAACCTACTAAAGAAGACGTACTTCTAAAGGAAAGTTGGCCACGAGGTACCTGGAAGTTAGCTGTTGTGGAGGAACTCATTTCAAGTACAGACGGGAAATCAGAGCAGCTACAGTCCACACAGCGTCAGGAAAGTTCCTAAACCATACGCTCAACTTCTTGTTCCCCCTGGAATGTGCTGAACAAAGAGAGACCCTAGTCCAGCCCAGCCGAAGTGAGGATGACCAGTATGATGCAAGCGGACAGAACATTACAAATGAGCTCCCTATCTGGAAGGCAGCTGTTAAAGCAGGACAGGCCATAAACAAACTGTTGAACATTTCATCATGATCACAAATTGTTATCTTTTTTAAATTTTACTCTGTGATAACTCCATTTTGTTCTGAAAATTGACAGTTAGAACTTCTTGGCTGGGGAGTGTCGCAGAAGGCCTAGTGACCACTCCTGCAAAGCATGTGCTCGGAGGGAGACTCTTATCCTCCATGTTGTTAAAATCAGTCGTTGTGTCAGTTAAAGAAAATTGCGTTCGCGACAGTGACTCCAAACGTCTTGGCAAAAAGTATCCTGATCCTTTTTACTTCTGATGCCCAATTCTCTCAATTTATTTTTGCAGTTGTTCTCGGAAGTGCTTTAAGCAACTAAGATTCTGTGAATTATTCAGCTGCTCTTAGAATGCATTTTGCTGGGCTATTTCCACTCAAACCAGACATTTGCTGGTAACTGTAAATATTGACTGCGGTCAGCTAGATTGTATTCCTCGCTTACTTCAGCCACTGCAGAAACAAACTCTTCAGTTTGATGCTGTGTATTAGTTCAAACACGTGCACAGTAAATTGGTTAAATGGGCAGTTCCACTTTCTTGACAAAGTCGTTCTTTGCTGCCTTCATAACGTGATTCATTGATTCCGACAAGTTGGTGTAAGACCTTTGGGTTTCCTTCTCTCCCCGTCTTTCATGCCAGCCTTTCTCCTAACATCATCCACCATGGGACTCCTTATCATCTTTCTATTGTCGTTTAAGAGGGACCAGTACTTAGAGGAGTACTTCTTGTCTTTGCTGAGCGTCAATCTTTCCTGTTTTCCAGTTCATTTCCTGCACCAATGATGTTCATGCATGAATCAATTTTATTTGTCGGTGTTTACATCCGAAGACTGTAATAACTTTCCTGAACTCGACTATGTGGTCACTTCTAAGCTTTCTAACCTCTATTGTTCCGTAAACGAGATATTAAAAAGCTGCTAGGGTTCGTACAGGTCCTGGAAAACCTGTTAAGTCATGGCAATTTTTATTTATTTTCCAGGCTGGAAAGTCCTGGAATTTAGGTTTGGGTCCTGGAATTCATGGAAACTCATGGAAAAATCAACAATCTTTCTATAAGTGGAAAGCAATGTCCAAATATAGGATTTATTCAGTAGAAATAAACATAGCTTGTGTTGCAAGATTAGCTTGCGAACATTTTCGTCATTTTGTCATTGTTTGACATTACCGTCTCAGAACAGTTTGCTTAACTTCGGTGATGGAATTTTTTGAAAAAGTCTTTTAAAAAGTGCTGGAAAGTCATGGAATTTTCGTAGCTCAAAAGTGTTCGAACCCTGTGTTTACAAGTCCCCTGGCCTGACTGTCTGTCACAACTTTTTTACAACATTTTTTATTGACCAAATATGCACATCTTTTATACACTTTACATACAATACACTTCATTAATTGCTAAATAACAATAATTTGTACAAACTAAAAAAAAACTAACTCATAAAAAAAATTTTCGACTTAATACAAAAGTTTTGTAAAACAAACACAACAATCAAAAGACGCACAAAAAAGCAGAAGATGCATTAAGTTGCAAGCTTAACTTGAAAAGCCACGATGCATACAATGTATTGGAAATTCACAGGGAGGTCCACTTGTTTCTGTACTTGGTTTGATTTCCATTTTTTATTGCAATTTCTCTTTCACATTGAATTTTGTTTTGAGAAGAACGATGAAAAACTCCAGTTTCGGGGGTCTTGGACTTGTCTCTGGTTAGGTAGATATAATATCGGGCAATTATGAGATAATGATTAAAAGCGTGAAGGCTAGTGGATTCTGGATTATAACGATACAAAATTTCAGTAGCACTGGGAATTATGTTTTCAGTATTCTTAAGATTTCACCAATTTAAAATATCCTTCCAGATAAGATTAACGACAGGGCATTCATAAAACTTATGGAAGGTAGTTTCACTAGGGAAGTTGCAATCCTCACATTGAGGTGAGGTGTTTTTATCTTCATTTTCCAAAGGCTTTGATTGGTAGGAATACTGTTGTGTACGAGCTTAAACTGCAAACTGATAACGTTTTCTATGAGAATGAATATATGAAAATCATAGATTTGAACTGCGGATTAATGATTAAATATGTGAATGATGATCTCAGTTATGAACACTATTTAAGCAGTAGTGAAAATAAAGCCTGAAAAAAATTCAGGCTTGTACGGGATTCGAACCCATGACCTCTGCTATACTGGTGCAGCATGCTACTGACTGAGCTACAGTGTAGCAAGTCATCTGAGAGCTGGTCGTTTTGAAATATATTATTTTCATACAGTCGTTCTCATCTATTCACCACTCATGGGTATATTACGAACCAACAAAACGACCAGCTCCCAGATGGTAGAGTGCTGCACCGGTATCACAGAGGTCGTGGGTTTGAATCCCGGAGAAGCCTGAATTTTTTTCAGGCTTTATTTTCACTACTGCTTAAATAGTGTTCATAACTGCGATAATCATTCACATATTTAATCCAAACTTATTTTCTATGGTAATTTTAAAAGAAAGTTCTTAAACAGCGCTGTGATTAAAATTTAGTTCTCTTAAAAAACCTTCAACTGGTGGAGGACAGAAAGACCCTTTCACGCACAACAAGTGAGCAAGCTTAGCCGAGACATTGTGTAAAGTTAGAGATGGGGCTAAAGGTTCGTTGGTAACTGTCTGTTTACTTACTAAAATAGCGTTTTTCCAGTCTTTAGGAATTGTGTCAAGAAGACCGACGTAGTCTAGAAAGGTGCAATGAACTCCAGAACTGTTTTTAAAGTTTGCCAAGGAAAGAAAAAGTAAATAACGGACTGGGGCGAGATGGCCGAGGTTGATGGTCGTGTGTTTCTGTGAAGCGCCGTTTTTTGCCTCCACAGAACCAGAAAAATGCCGTTAAATTTATTTATTTATTTATTTAATCACTTCGCCAGAGACCTGGCAGCGACACTACAACAGCTTGCGCCAATTACTGTAGGCCCGTAACTGCAAACCCTCCCCCATAACCACATTCAAGTAGAGATAGACCACCACACCGGGGACTACGTCCCCTACTCTTTTCGAACAGTGCGTGGGTTCTTTAACGTCCCACAGAATTAGTTATGAAGAGTTGTGAGACGGGACCTACGATTTATCGTCCTTATCCGAGAAGACTAGAAAGTCTAACCATTTGCAGATGTCATTACAAAGGCAGCACTTTCTCCTCAATTATTTAAAGACCCTGAGTGTTGGTCCGGCCGGGGTTTGAACCCGCGACCTCCCGCAAGGTAGTCCGGTGCTTTACCACGGAGCTAACCGGTCGGCGGTCGATTGGAAAAATTACAAGAAATAGACAAACACATCGAAGTCAGATAAGCAGCACATTTGAGTGAGGGAAATTCTGTTGCAAAGCGATTAAATTCAACTGAAAGAAACGGTTCGAGGTTCAGTGCTCAGACTAAGTTGACTCTGATGTCTGAGAATACCGGTGCCGAAGATATTTCTTGTGATAAGCTGAGTATAAGGGGAATATGGAAACTTCTGAAAGCAATTCAGGTGGATGTCACCAAAATTCTAAACGAAAACCAAGAGATAAGAAAGTATACAGATGGACTGAAAGCTTCCTTGCAGTTCCATCTTTCCCAGTACTGCTCACAATGAACGTCACAAATGTATGTAGTGGTATCTGTTAAAGCAAATGAAAATGTGAAGTTGATATACATTCTATTTTCAAATAGTGTGTTGTCATCTGAAAGAGAAAATAAAGTACTATGAACTATATAACTCATATAGCATCAGCCTAAGCTTGACTTTATGGTTTTGCCCTCTTAGAAGTATCCACATTTTTAATTGAATACCTAAATGCCTAATGTCATATTTAGTTTGGCCTGGTTTTCCAATCACTAAGGAGGGTCAAGGGTATTAGAATTTTATGATTGTTAGTTATTCCTTCAAAATAGTGTTTGCCTACACGTACTTGATCGTGCAAGGCTTAATTTACATTATAGTTTCCCACTTTATGAATAATTATTGGTCCAATTTTGAAGCATCCTTACCTGTGAATGTGTTCTCAATGGAATGGATCTCCTCATGGGAAAAGTCAGTAAAAATTTTGGGGCTTCCAACTAGCATTCCAATCAGGGAGGATTCCTAGTGCTTCCTGTATTGAGGCTGTAATTTCCCGTTGAATTATGAAAGAACCCACATTTATGTAGTTTATATTTGTCTCACCACTTGGAAAAATAGAGGGAGCTCATATCCCATCGTATTGTACAGATGTAGGATGCATCAAGAAGGGTTATTTCATTTCTGTAACAGATCAGAAGTTGTTTCTGCCAGGCTCTTTGTGGTAAGTGGATATAAATTCTGCGTTTCACTTTGGTTTCTGTCCACTGCCTTCAGCTTTTTGGAGATGTCCCTCCTTAGTCTTTCTGTGTCATCCCTGATCTAACAGAGTTAAAAAAAACAGTACTAATTAATATAATTAAGGGACGTATTTTACTGAGTGGAAGTATAATGTCAATTAATATTGTTGTCATTGTGATTGTTGTTTTGGAACCTTGTAATTGCAATACTTAATTACTTCTGATAAACGATTACTTGCAGCCAAACTTCATAGTGTCTTGAGGTAGAAACCTCCTTCTCTTGAATAAGTGATCATCAACCTATAGTAGAAGATTGACATTATAGATTCCTAACAGTTTAATGCTAAAAGCACAAAAAAGGCTGTGCCTGTGAATTAAAACGTCCGATATTTTTTAGTCATAACCAGGATACCTTCTGTTGAGAATGTATTGCTCTAAATGACTTATATCGAGGCATGTTCTTCAGCGAAAAGTTCACTTATAAGCACGAGCATTGTTTACAACACAATTATGAGCTGATTTTTCGGAAGTGAGAAAAACAGACAATTTGGCCATGGTTGTGGCAAGTTTAATTGACAAAACAGCAATCAAAGTTAAATTGCTTAATCCGATCATAAGTGGGGGAAAAAATTCCGCCACAAGCCACACTATATGGCTGGAGCCCCAATGAAAACAAAGCTCGCACTCATGGAAACCGAAATTTAAACCTTACCTGGTAAACTGTAATGTAATTATGAAAATAAAATTATAAAAAAGTGCAAATCCATGATGCAGTCCCAAAGACTGACCGTCTCAGAACTGGTAACCCCGAGGGCCAAGGTCAGACGTGTGCAGCCCAATGACTGACCACCACGAAAGATAACAGTACGGAAGAGAAAAATAAAAGGAAAACTAATAATAAAGCCATTACACTTTGCTCAGAGACATAGCAGGGAATGGAAAGGCATAAACATAACAGACAAAATCAATCTGAACACCAAATGGGTATTAACCAAAGAAGATGAGCAACAACAGGTGGTGACAGCATAATAGCAGCCCCTGTCTGAACTACCTGCTGCAGCACTATAAAATGAAAACCGAACATAAAAAATGTAACTAAACACCAAATGGTGATCACCCACTAAAAATAACTGAATTACTAACATTGCGTGCCGAGGAGTGGCCCATTGTCCGATTGACGCAATACTAGCACGCAATGCTAGGTGGTGACAGCATAATAGCAGCCCCTGTCTGAACTACACTAGCTACAATATGAGAGGCAACAATGTGTGTGAATGGGAATATACCAGCAACACGTGCAATAAAAATGTAATGAAACACCAAATGGTGATCACCCACTAAGAATAACTGAATTAGTAACATTGGGTGCCGAGTCGCGGCCCATTGTCCGATCGACGCAATGCTACAATGTAGGTGGTGACAGCATAATAGAAGCCCCTGTCTGAACTACAATGCTGCAACACTAGCTACAAAATCAAAGGCGACGATGTCTGCGAATTGGAATATACGAGGCAACACGTGCAAATGCTAGTTAGCTTGAAGGACTTCCGACCTAAAATAGACTTTAAATGCAGCAGATTTCCAACAACCAAGAGCACATATTTGTGCATCTGAATAGCCCCGATCAGCAGCATAACATGCACCACCAATATGAAAACTATGACTTTTGTAACAAGTAGTATCTATTGCCACAGAAAGATAAACACCGCTGTAACTGGACATTAAACTGATGTACAGAAATTGGACTCTGATCTGCACAATTCTGAATATTGAATAAGGGCTTCAACGGGGCAAAATTCGGACAAGACCTCTCATGTAATTAAAATATCAAATGGCTATCAGCCAGTGTTATGCTTATACTCCGAAATTGTAATTTTCGCCATGACAATATGATATAGCGTGTGACAAAAAAGCCAGTGCAGCCAGTGCAGTGCATGAACTAGCTCATGCTAAATAGGTCTGGTCACAGGAAGCCGGAGGTCAACGGGCTGCCTACAGCTAAGAGCCATTAACAGTTTGTGGGTGAAAAGTGATTTCGTAGGGTCAGGCAGGGCTTGTAATTTGTGGATGTAGGAAATGGCTGAAAGATACGAACTTATTGTTGAAAGGGCCAATTTACGAAATGAAAGATAAGAGATAAACAGAGAAGTACAAGTCTGAGGGAATGGTAAAAGTGGATCACTTGTAGCATAAAATTGGCTGTAAAATTGGCGGAAAACAGTCCATGCATGCTGGTATGTGCGCCATGAACCGGCTGTCAGAGTTGAGCCTAACAGACTTCTCAAGGGAGCACCCAATTCTTTGGCATTAGGTTCTCGGCTATTGGAATTGGACATTCGTCGGCTTCCAGGAATATCGCCTTGAAGTTCTCTACCTGGGAACGGGAAATGTAATTGGCACTAGAATTGTAGAACCCAGGATTGACAGGATTGAAATAAAATGTTGTTCCTCAGGCAGCTTAAAACTAGATCTCATAATAACACCATGATATCCCAATGTTTAGAAGTGTGCTTATTGGTAATGTTATGATACGCCTATTTGCGATGAGTGAGCCCCACATGTAAACGGCAATTACAATAGGAAAAAGGTCTAAAAATGCTGTGTTAAAGGTTTTCCACATCTCGGGCCAAAGACCCTATAGCCAATGACATCCAAAGAGCGCACCAAAACCAACAGCGCCAGCCGAATCAGTGTAAAGTTGAAGGGTGTGTGCAGTTTCCAAATATCATGAAAGAAAAATGATTTACAATTAATTTCGTCCAAAAATCGAAGCCAGAGCAATATGTCTAATCTTGTGCCTTTCGAAAGCTGTATGTGATGATGCGGCTTTTGTATGCCCTTGGTAAGATCTATCAAGCGACGGAGAAAAGCACGACCCGGTGCGACAATGCAGGTGACATTCAGTAAATCTATTAAGGATTGAAGGTCCTTGAGTGTGACTGTTCGACGCATGCAAAAATTGCGTAACAACGTGCAACATTTAAGAAGCTTGTCGTCAGGTAGGCGAGCCTCAAAACGTAATGTATCGAGTGTTATTCTCACAAACTGCAAGAGTGTGTCTGGACCGATGATTTTTTTGGGTGCAAGAGGAATGCCAAGATAATGACACATCAAAATAAAAGTCTGCAGGTTGCGGTTGCCTTGGTGTTTGGTTTGGGCAATGAACAGGAAATTGTCCAAGAGGTGCAAAACCACCAAAGCACCAAAACGGGTAATGGATAACCATTCTGCACCATGCTAAAAGATTCAAAAATAGCACAAGAACTAGACAACCCCATGGCAAGGGTGCGGTCGAAATAGTACAAATTGTTCCACTTCATGCCCAGTAAGGGATAGTCAGTGGAATGGATAGGAATGATGCAAAAAGCAGACTTCACATTAGTTTTGGCCATAAAACAACTGATGTTTAACTGCATCGCATCACCCACCGAGGCATATTTGACTGTGAAGCAATAATCGGGGATAAAGTCAGTCACAGAAGAGCCTTTTGGATATGATAAGTGGTGAATTAAGCGGAACTTGGATGGGTCTTTTTTGGGAACAAGGCCTATGAGTGAGGAACAACAATTCAAAAGGCGGGAATTGTGAAAAGACCAACTATCCATCCCGCATCACATTCCTTGTGCAGTTTAGCATTAGTGGCTCCGGGATTTTCCAAAGCACTCTTGAGATTAGGGGATTCCAAAGCACATCGTTCACCAACGAAAACCCTCAACAAGATATTGGTTTAAAGTGGGATTGTAACCCTTCAACAAAAATTCAAGACGATCCGTGTTTACTGGTGTGAATGGAGGGCTGTGAAGGACCCTGTGTTTGAGTTCCTCCTCTTGCGCCTTTAGAGACAAAAGTGGGGCGATGTGGAGTAGACGTGGCGAAACATTGACTACCCGGGTGTTTTTCTCTGCACTTATAACACTCATAGGTGAACTGACAGTCCGAACAGTGCTTTCCGGCCTGAAAGGCGCAACAAGTCCCTTTGGGGAAGAAGGGTGATCTAAAATTGAAGCAGATCTGCATGGCAGCTTTGTTGGTGAACAGTTCTGCCTTGCGAAAATTACTGGATGCTCGTGGCCACAAGTCCCAGGGGTATTGCCCTAGGGCTGATTGCCGAGATAATGAAACTGTTCATACCAAACCCAATCCCCAGCCTTTTGAGCCAAATTTCTAACTACCTGACAGTACTTCATGAGCTGTGGCATCTCTGCCTCAAATTTCTCAGAATAAACTGACACAAAAATATTAAAGGCAGAGACCCATTGGTGAATTGACTGGATCCGCTTGGTATTATGGAGAGGTTCAAGTGTCAACTGTGGCTGAGTAAGTGACCCTATGGAGGGAGTCATTGAAAGTGAATATTTCCCTTCGTTATGTGGGGAAGAGGATAGTAATGCCCCAAAATCGACATATTCGTTGGCAAATGTTTTTGCTTTCAATTTAGAACAAACCCTAGAGCTAAGGCCTACAGAAATGCTTGTAAAAATCTGCTGTGGCCTGGAGGCAGATGACAATAAAGAAGTGGTAACGCCCCCTGTATCTGTACCTGATGGCCCTGAGTAGTTGTTGTCCTTGATTAGGTCAACGACCTCAGCATTGACAGCTCCGTCAACAGATCCAGATGAAGCCTGGGGAGCCAACGGCAAAGTATTTGGAGGAGGTCCTCTGTTGTCAAGCAGAACAGTGAGATTTTCTGGAGACAGTGTTGTCTTGAGAGCTTGACTCACCACAGCAGATATGGTCACAGAAATGGTGGAAATATCCAACACAACAGTGCCTTGGGTTGGAGACGTTTTGTGTCGGCAGGAATCTGGGAGCTCTTAGAAAACGTGAATGCGGAGGCCCGCGATCTTTTGGCTCTTGTTCCTGGAGCCGAGGAAGGCTTAGAAGCAGAACGCTTTTTTGGCGGCATTTCTTACAGAGGAGAAGTGATAATAAAATGTAAGAAAGCGGACAATAACGCAGCATTTGGGACCAGTAATTTTTCTCTGATTAAAGGAAACTTAAGCCACCAGCCATTGTTGGAAATGTAATAGGATAGAACATGAGAGGGGCAGTTGGAAATGCACGAGAAGATCCAGGAAAGCAAACGAGACGAGAGGAAAAGAACATATCAATTAGTGCCATTTTTGTCAAGGACAAAACAAGTGCAAAATCACAAAATGCCAACTGCATTGGACACACCCCCGAAGGGGCGATCTAAAGGATTGTCACTGAGAAGGTAAAGTGATAGCACAAAATTAACAAAGCCAAGACCTTACATTGCACGGTATGTAATAACCACAACTTGGACACAATTCAACTAACAATAAAATGTCACCGATGCTGAACACACCCAGTGCAGGCAAACTCTACCAAGGCCGCAAAAGCATGGAACAACATTGCGTGTTAATAATAGGCCTGGTAAGGTAGTCTGGCTAAGAAATAAAAGTGAAATGGCATGGTACTCAAAGGAAAATGTACTGCGGTTGAAAGGAAATGGAACAAGTTGGTCAAATTAACCAGTAGCTGGGACAAAACGTAAGCATTGCAAAACTGCCCCTCACGTGTAAGAAAGCGATGTTTGCAATTACAAAAGCCTCTGTGTCGCCAACTAACCATGTATGGGCCACCTTAAGATATTTGGTTAATAACTTTACTTTGTTATTAAATAAAGGTGCGTCCCTGCGACAAATAGTCTGGCAAACACAGACCAACTACACACCGTATGACTTGTAAAGCAATCGAGTGAAATCCTCGAGAGCAGAGCCAGTTTCAATGGCAGAGATGATTGATAGATCATTCGTACCTAACTGCAAAATGACAGTGTCTGGGGCAAATAACTTTACAATATCCATATCGTAGTGAATAGCTTAGTTCTTCTCCCTATACCATGCCATTTGATGCAAAGATCCCCAGGTATGTTGAGGTTGTCCACAAACAACTGATTGAAATGGCGACAGAGTCATTCGTGTAAGCGGCGAATGAAGGAGTGTCTGGGAATTAAAACACGTTGGTGCCATAAATAACGAGGTCTTAATTGTAAAAGTGCAATAATCTCAACTGCAACACACAAACTCGGGGAGTTAATGACACCACAAGAAGAAAAGAAATTACTTGCCGAAAAGTTGTAAAAATTGAAGGCTTTCCTTGGGAAAAAAGATTACTGGGAATCTGCTCGATCACATGGCGAGGAGAAGAAGGAAGAATAGCTGTGCAAAACTACATTTTATAGCCACGCTTATTGTCATCTCAAATCTCATTGGCTAGACTTAAGCCACTATCCGTACAGCCCACCACCACCAGATTATCACGTGCGTACCATACCTCAACATAAATTGCATCATGTCAGGCCATGATGTTTGTTTTTTCCTGTCTGGTCCATGTTGGCAGTCAAATGCCTTGGACCAATTATACTGAAGGGTACTCCATCAAATGGAATTTTGTCATTTTTGAAATAGACGTTCCTTTGCTTGGCAAAGGAATCTGTGTCATGGAAAAGTTGTAATATGTTTATACAACCTTAACACTACACTACAGACAATCCAACTTATTAGATGCAGCTTTTGCAGATACTGGTCATGCAACCTTTCATTTCATGGTTAAGGTTATGATTAATAAGCTTCTTGTTGTTTATTATCTTGTTGCTACATAATTACCTTACCTCCAGAATCAAATATTTTGTCTCATTTAAAACAAGAGAACTTTGTTGTTTCAAGTTCATATTGTCTTATTATAGTCATGGCTTCCTCAAATGATGCAACATCGCCAACATACTTGTTCGTTGATCTTCTTAACTTTGCCTGCCAAGCACATACAGAAGTGCTGTCTTTCTCACTTTCTAAATGCATGCCTTCAGCTAATCTGCTTTCTTGGGCATTTACCGGCAAGGCCATGGCAAATGACTTGATGTGCCGAGCAATATAAACTGAGAAGTAAACTTCAAGATCTCTTCGGAATTCCGAGACAGGGATTTGGTACATTATCGTTCATTTTTTTGCACCTTCACTCGTTACGGAACGTCAGTTTCATGGTTGGAATGATATGCTGTCACGCCATCCATCAAAGTAACATTGTCCACCTTGGCAAGCTTTTAGAGTATAAAATATCCTCACCCTGGGACAATTTGCCCCAAGTTTTTAAATAAGTCAGGTTCCTGCTTTATGGGCACAGCAAAACAGAGATGCTGCTGAACAAACAACAGATCGGATCAGAAGCTGACACATAAACCAAAGATGTTCACCAGTTCGCATCAGTTTGGCGGATGGAAACAAGTGACAGCCGTTTTGGCTTAGGTGTCTGTTAACCTGCCTTGAGCCTGCAATCCAATCGAAAACCAGTACCTGGTCAGCGGTCAATTTCAGAAAAACACAGACCTTGATTAGCTCTCAACTTGAGCCCGTGATATGGTCATGTGATACTGGTCAGTGGATACCTTGATTTGGCAGGTGTCAATTGACCATAACATGGTTGTCCAGTATCAAAGGTGTATGCTGTAAACTAGGTGGTCAGCTGGAGTATGGCCGCCATGTTGGATTATTATTATTAAGATATTATTAATTATTGGGCAACTTTGTCGTTGTCGTGCAGTTTCGCCCACAAGTAATTCTGCTAACCATTATTAACATGAGAAAAGTAGTTCACGGGTTCCTATACCACACATCGCCATCGTACAGTTTATGCGTACGTCTATTATAAGGAAATTGTCATTGCCACCCTTTTAGGGATAGATCATCTTGTGTAGGAAACCTTGACACTCGTCAATGCATGTACACTTTACAGGCACTGTTTGTTCATTCAGGAAGTAGTTGAAGAGACCAAACAGTACGAATTCTCAATTAGTAGCTGCTTTCCATCTCCTATTTTAGGCTTCAGTAAGCTGACAATTGGATGTCTGCAGCTTATTTGGGCAGCTGGTGTTTTACCAGCCCCAGGTGGAGATAGTCCAATAAAAAATACATTTGCTCTTTCTTTTTGTGCTGAAAATAGCTTCAACTCATGAAAGAGGGCACCAAATGTGACCCTCCATGGAAAAACAGTCACAAAGGTGAACGCATGCACACGGCATGATAGCAACACGCTCGCACGATTCGGACATGACACACTTATTGTGCATATATTCATATATGCACAAACAAGAACAATGGAATGTGTAGTAGCGTGTTTGTGGTCTTTGTTTGCACGTTTCTAGCACGGTAGAGCTTTGTATTTTTAGCACGATGGATTAACATGGTATTAACACGGTAATTTCTCTCTTTGTACACTCGCTAGACTTCTTAACGGGTTCCATGCTTACCGGATTACATTAATGGAGAATCGTTTTTCTCTTACCATTGAAACCAGTATCTGCGGTACTGCGGAGCAAAATAAAATGCCTCTAATTTATACATATTCTCATTGTTAAAAGTGCTCAAAAGTCTTTGTATTATTTGTTCTGATTATTTGTTTCACTGCCGTTGTTTTTCATTTTGCACGCCTGACTGATTTAAGACAAATTTGCATACTGTAGTTTGAAATCTGATCTGGCAAGATTAGTCGGGGTCAGATAACGCAACATTTACAAACGCTTCGGCGAATTTAAGGATTATCACAAGTAAACCATAAAATTATGGGGGTGTAAATCTCGCTTGCCTTTAAGTTGAATGGTGTTTTTCGATGGTGTTAAATCACTTTTCATTCCCATTAAATTTTTCAAAATTTCTGTGACCTGTTTGTTAACGGGCAAATGCGTAATGGTCATTCAAAAGAAGTTAGTGTCTCATTTTGGTGGTTTCGGTTGATTTGTTCCACGCATGGGAAACGAGTGAAAATTCAAACTGGAATACCAAAAAAATTGCCGGCCCTTTGAAAACCTTAAAGTGAGTGAAGGGAAGTTCCTTCTTTAAGTTGCCTAATCTACTTTGTATGTGTGGTCACGTACGGAATTGAGGAGAAATCTGCAATTCCACTGCTTGTCACTGCGACTTTAAGATGACTTTCCCAAGCTTTTCTGGAAAGAAAAAAGCTGAAGCCACGAAATCACTGCTGGATATCGGGAGACAATGAAACTGCTGACACGGTCACCATGTTGATACGTGCGATATCGCACGCAGGAATCTCAACATGCTGCATTGTCTTCAGCATGCGAAGGAAGACAATAACTTGGACACTAATGAGGAAAGTGACTAACACGCAGCCACCGTGTTGAGACACGCTTCTTTTGTTTTAACGTGCAACCGTGCCGTGTGCGTGCGCTCACCTTAGTGACTGTTTTCCTCTGGAGGGTCACAATTGTGGCTAGCACTCCAGGAAAAAATTTTTTTGTGTGTGCTGGTTTGATATTTTTTGATCGATTTTCATTTTATTTGTCTTTCAAATTGTAATTGCTTATTTTGTAACTTGCAGACTTTGTCATTGATAGAGCGCCATACCTGGATGTAACTGATGCATAACGTCAACCCACTGTCATTTTCTGTGGTGCATGTTGCAGAATTACAGAAGTTTGTGATTCATGAAATGCAAGTTCTTTGCCATGACAGAATGAGAAACCAAAATTATTTTCTCAACTCTTTTCAGAATAATTCTCGGCTTTGGTGCACGTGGTGATTCTACAATGTCAGTTTATAAACTCCACCTTGCATAAACTGGCCTGTAATAAATAAACTCAGTAAATAAAATATTCTTATAACCAAGAAACACGAATGACAGAGCTGAACTACAGCAAAGGTAAAATACAGCTTACGACAGAATTACACTTAAGATAAGCAATAGCCTCACCTTCTTTCGAGATCACACGCCTTTGTTGGTGATTCTACAATCTATGTTTATAAACTCCACGTCAACTGACACATAGTAAATAAACTCTACAATAAACTCTATAAATAACTATTGTGATAACCAAGAAATGCTAATGATATAGCAGACACAAGAGGGAATACAGAAACTAAAGCATAATATGACATGCTGCGAAAAAAAAATGTGACAAACCCGTGACATCACCATGTGACCTTCCACGCAACTTGGACCAATCAGAGAAGACCTTACGAGAACCCAAAGGAAGCCAAGGTACAGGTGATCAGCGGAAACATTAAATGTGTCAAGTATCTGTTTTGTGTGTCCAACGAACCAGCAAACCATCGATCCAACCAGTGAACCAACGAATCATCGAACTAGCAAAGCATCCATCCCACATTGCACCAAAGAACCAACGAGCCATCGATCTAAAGAACCATTTATCCAACCAACGAACCAGCGAACCAGCAAACCAAAGTTGCATTGAAGCACTGAACCATAACAAGGCATCAAACAATGCCATTCCTCCTCTTCCCATCACTGCGACTGTATTCCCGTGACGTCACTGGTGACTTGGTGTAGAGTTCTAATGTGGTGACGTCATGTTACCATGACGCTGAAAGACTCAGCTCCAAACATTAAAAATGGCGTCGCTTTCCATTGCGTCGCTGTTTTCCTTCATAGAAATCCATTAGATAAGGAGAGAACCACTACAAATCTAGCCATGTAGAGTCTTTTGATTATCATCAGGGTGTTTTGCGAGGGGAGGTACACGCTAGCATGAAGAAGGTTTATAAAGTCATGGTGAGTTTACTTCAAGCTTTGAGCATTACCGTAGCTCGATCACTTGCTTGATTGCTTCTTTCTGCTAACTTATAAGCATGTGGGCTTATCACGATCTTAACCGCTGTAATTGGAAAACTGAACTCGTCTTCACTCATTTTATTTTGTTTCTTGAAACCAATAACGTTGATCACATCCGTTAAACTCTTCTGTACACTTGTCAGAGTCGAGCAAAATGAAATAGCTCAAAGTGCAGTTTGTGTGCATTGTCGGTGACTAACTTAAGCTTGTTTACTTGAAATGATTCATTGTTTTAATTTTTTTCTTCGATTTTCATAGATTTACCTGGATCAGCAACATGAAATTAAATCCAGTGAATGTGAATGCCCAAGGGGAGCATACAAGTGCAGTCACCCTGCCACACTTTTTGTTCATGGTATTCATAATCTTAGCCGCACTGATATCGAATGCCAGTGGAGGAAAAGAAAATCAAGTGCTTCTTTATCTTCACAAGCCGTGTCAGAGATGTTTCCTCCGCCAAAGAAGTATACCCCGACATCGAGAAAGCCAACCGATATTGACCGTACTGAGCTTTACAATGATTTGAAGGAGTATTTAAGGTTCACAGGCCTTTGCTGGCTCTTGAGCCCTGAGTCACCACCTGTTTCAGCCAGGCTTCCCATTCCCACTATTAAGGAGATCATTTTCTCTGAAGAGTTTGTTCAAGCTAGAGGGCCTCAAGAGCAACTAGACTGTTTCGTTCGACACAGAAGAATATCAAGTGAAGAAATTGTAAACGTCAGTGAACTAACAGTTGGCCAACGTGATAACCCTACCTGGCATCTAGCTAGAAAGGGCCACCTAACCGCTAGCAACTTTGGTGTTGTCTTTAAGGCAAAACGAATTACTCCCTCACTTCTTAAACGGCTTTTGGGAGAGTATGATTTGTCAAGGGTAAAGGCAGTGCAATGGGGAGTAAACAATGAAGAAGAAGCCATCAAGGCATTTACTGCTAAGACAGGGAAAAGTGTGCAAGACACTGGGATCTGGTTCCATTCCTCTGGAATTCTTGGTGCTTCTCCAGATGGCATTGTCAACAATGAAACTGTTCTTGAAGCGAAATGCCCTTACACTGAGCGTAACGTGACTATTTGGGAGGCAGTCCAATCTTCAGCAACTTTTTGTCTTGAGAAATGTGAAACTGAGCAGTGCTATGCCTTGAAAAAAGATCATATATACTGGCACCAGGTCCAAGGAGAAATGTATTTTTCCCAAAGAAAATTTTGTTATTTTGTTGTTTAGACTACCAAGGATACTGCTGTTGTAAGAATTGAAAGGGACGACACTTGGGCAGCTAATATTCCCCTCTTAACACAGTTTTATTTCAATCATATTTTCCCCAAAATAGTAGAGGGAGAATTGTAGATTTAATTTTCATTGTTGTATTATAGACTTAACTTTTTCATGCTACAAGTCTGTTTTCTTTGAGCACACTGAGCACTTAAAAGCATACCATAGAAAGTAATTTGAAATGAACAGAACACCAACAAAGGGATTTCTCCTTAAATGTATTTACTTTAATATTGAGGAATTACCCCAGGAGTGGTTTGAGGCAAAAAGCTGTAAAAGCACACACAGGATTTCAAGCTAATAAAATAGAATTGTTATTGTTTTCTTTCTATGGGCCTATGTTGTTGTTGACAAAATCTGAACATCTGGTCGAAGTTGTTCCAAAAAGAGTTAGCGCTAACCCTGGGTCAAGTCCTATTAAGGTTAGCACCACATACTTCAAGCAACTCAGCCCCAGAAAATGCAATGTACCTTCACTGTTGAAACTAATTAATAAATAATTAATAAAAAAGGGTTGTGAAGATATGATATTTGAATAACAACAATAATAATTCAACAAATCATTTGTTGAATCATTCAAAGACCATATCTTCGCATCCCTCTTTGATTAATGGAAACTGCAAATTAACAAGAGCGGCACACAGTTGAAAAAGTGTATCAGCATAACACCGCAGATAGGATGGAATGAAACTTAAAATTCTGAAGTCTTTCAGTCTAGCATTGGCTCTTTCCACATGGATTCGACATTTGGCTATGGCCTTGGTGGACTTGATCTCACTCTCTGTGAATGTTCCATTGTACAAAAATGGTGGGATGTTGACAGAAACACCATGTAGCAAAATGTCTTGAATTAAGAAACCTTTGTCTGCTAGGATCATGTCTCCCCCTGTCAAGTGTTTAAGTAGACCCGATTGTTGGACAATGGCCTTGTCGGAAATGGATCCAGGGTATAACTTACTGGCATAGGTGATGACAGCATTTGGTGCAACACCAACAATAACTTTGAAAGAGTTCATACCCTATATGCAGAATATGTGGCATTCTGCTGACTCATCAAGCTGGGCGCTGCAACCTCTATGTCTGTGCAGTCTATGACAATTCGACATGAACTAAACTGCCTGAAGGAGGATGGTGTTGATACCTTATTTTTGTCTCGTGAAGGAATTGTAATGAGATCATCAAAAAAAATGCTGTGCAATACATGAATGAATGTTGTAACAATGTTTGAAATTGTAGACACACTGCAATGAAACAATTGTACTAGGTGAAGATTTGTGTAATTCTGTCTTTCATCAAAGTAATAAAAATTTGGTCTTCAAAAGTTATTGAATCCACTTTCCAATAACATCTCCATTTAGTTCTGACACAGTATACCGTTTTGTTTTGTAATCTGACTTTTCCTATAAAACTTTTAGCTCTCTGTTGGCAATATCAAACACAGCTTCCAGGATAATGTCCTGCGCTGTTGTGGGATTTTCTTTAGTGGGTGGCTGCTCATTCATCCTTGCATTCTCTATCATCTCACACAGAGTCTGTCCCTTTGGCTCATACTTTGCCTTTTTCTTTGGAGGTGGTTTTCTTTGTTCAGGGAATAACTTGTTCTGATTCCTTTCGTAAACTTCTGGGCCATTTCTTTTGTCACCATCTCTGAAGTGACAGCTGCAAACCCTTGAATGTTTGTTGGGCTCTCTGTCTTTCCTCCTATTTGTCATGGAATAAAAAGGAATCTTAAAAGTACAGGTCTAACTATTCAGAAAAAAGAAAATGCTCAACAAAGCGGATGAAATTAAACCAGTATGACGTTGAGTTTTTAATTATCGTGTAGGGCATTTAAAGCCTCCACTGAATAGAAGCGTAGGAAAATACTCAAATTTTTAAGCGCTTGAAAATTGGAACTCAAAAGACAACCGAGCTTTTACATTGAATACATTTAAGGTCAAGTACGTGTAGAAGTGGAAACAGAGTCAAACAAGCACTAATTATAAAGAATAAAGGAAACTAGTAACCCATACATTCGAATTTCAAGAATAAACGTTAGAGCAACCCTTCACTCTCAGTCGTTGGAGTTTGTGCGAACTAGGTAAAAACTATTCACTACCAGAGAAGTTTGCATCGGTTTTTTAATAACATGGCATTCAAGGGCATTGCTTCTTACCTTATTAGACGGATCCAGTGCCTGTACTCCTCATTCTGCTTTGTAGCACTTGGGAATGCAAAGAAGTTGCATGTCTTCCCTTCCGAAGTATGGTTACATGTTGGGGTGAAACAATAGACCATTTTGATTGCTTCTTCGAAGAAAAATGTCACCGAAGCAACAAATGACCTTTTGTTCCCTTAATCCTCATTTGAAACAACTTTCTATGCGATAACACTGGATAATTACAGCTCTTGACCTTTCGAACAAAGAAATACGTGACCCACGCTCTACTATTTTCGGGGTTTGTTTGGAACTGAGTTTTTTAGTGCCATGGCAACATGACGTCACACTTAAGGACTCTATATGGGGCACCAGCCACTGGACGTTGCCAACCACTTCCATTTCAGCAAAGTTTCGTCTTGCAGTTCTTCTCTGCTTCTCTGCTTGCAATTCTTGTCTGCTAGTGGACATTGTTTAGATTTTACAACAAATTGGGAGCAAACTCTACTAAATCAGCAAAGTACTCTGGATAGCAGGAGAAAGGAAAGTGTGAGCAAACCTGTGGAACCACCAACTACGTCGTCAGACTCAAACTCGTCACCAGTCTCCAGAGACACCATTTTGAAGCCAGTTTGGACAGGAAAACCAAAACATTTTTCCTTTCTGTCAAATTTCATTTGCCATTTTGAAATAGGGGGATCAAGGTCGAGCTACGTAATGTTTACAGAAATGCACATACACTGTAGCTGATTTTATTAAGTTTGTATTGTATTATAACTCGTTAATTTAGTAAGTTACTACGAGAGAGTTTAATAAACTGTTATTATTATTATTATTATTATTATTATTATTATCGATTTGGGCAATTTTTTTCTTCATAGGCACATTAAACAACATGTCATGTAGACTGCAGTGTAATAAAACTAAAAATTAATGGCACTTTACATCAGTTTGCAGGTACATAATCTGAAGACGAGAAATGCTGTGTTAGTTGCTGCTATATACGTTCACATTATTATTTGTAGTGGAGAACATTTAGATTGAATGGATGGCCAAACTACATTTAGATTGTAGTCTATTAAGACGTTGTTTAAAATGGGTAACTGTTGGCCAACTGTTGGCCGACTGTTGGGGAGCTCTCCTTCACAATTACCCTAAAATGCATTTAAATAACTGTCCCTACATGTCTGCTTTGACTCAGCAAATGAAAATGAAAGCCAACACAAACTGAACTACCTTTAACGGTTAAACGAAAACCAATCGAACTTATGACATAAACACAGAGGAGCCCATGAATAAGAGCTTCACTCTCCCATACAAGCCCTTAGAGCCAACCTTTGTGGGTATCTTTTTACTCAGCCAACTTCCACAGGAAGGCTGAGTCTAGATCTGGGTTTCGTTCTTCGTCGTTTTTCATCCACAAAGCTCACTTCCGGAGTTTCTGTGCAAGCGCTAACTAAAAATGGCACTGGGAACGAGATTGCACAATGGCAAGAATGCCGTCATGGCAAATGCCAAGCGGACTAAAACGCCAATTCACCTTGTGTTTTTGAGGTTTGAACAAACTAATATATTAAGAGAAGTGTGTATAGGAATGTTTGCAAGTTGAACAGCGAGACGAAAGGTTTTAACATAGCCAAACTAAACTGCAGATGTTTCTGGGCCGCTTCATAATAAACTCTGTAACTTTGAGTGGTTGAATGAGTTTTCTGATGTGGTTAAAGCTTATTATGCCAATAGCATCCTGTGTTGTTATAAGTTAACTTTGAGCGCTTACCATTTAACAAGGAACCACCAACTGAGAAGACGCACAGACTGCACAGGCTCTGAACAACAGGCAAATTCAATCATTTCTTCTTGCTTCAAGCTGGAAAGTGCACCAGAAGACTGTCCTGATTGAGAAAAACTGCTTCAAATTACGTGACGAGCGCATGTTGGAAATTTGATCTTGATGTTCCCTTGAGACATCGATGTGTTAATCTAATTTATTCCAGAAAACATGTTGCAAGCTTAACATGAAAATATTTTTACAAGCAAGAAACTAAACCATGCGCGGAAAACGGCTGTGATAATTTTTTTCACAGGGTGAGGAAAAGATATGCACAGGTTTTGTAGGGTAAGCTCTGTAAACAACAAAATGTCTTCCATGTCGGCTTGTTGGCTCTGAATTCCTTGCCGTGGCAGTTCGTTTCAAATCATTTAATGTTTGTTGATATGTTGTCAACAGTCACCAACTGTTGCTACACATTTCACTTGCGTTGTATAACCAGAAGTCAGTGTGGGAGCGGACGCATTCTCAACATTCAGAAATACTTTTCTGAATCAAAGGTCTTTATATCTTAAAGAATACACGGTTATTTTATTGGAAATGAAGAAAAAAAACCATCTTAAAACAAGAGAAGTTATGGATTTTTTCTTATTTTCATTAAGACATTAAGAACTTAAAAATGAGAAAGAAAAACTTTTTGCCCTAAAATTAAGAAATTGGGTTTTAGCGTGTGAATAACTCAAGTATGGGATTTCCCGGAGCCTTGTTTATTTACTATTTTTCTACAATATCTCAATTTCTAGACATTTGTGCATTTATCTGTACATGATCAAAATAGGGATGCTACAGTATGTGAAAATAAAATATTGAAAGGAATTCCGATTGCCTGGCTCTTGGAAGGCCGAGTGAAGGCCATTATGGGCTCTTGCTATTTTTAGAATACTGTGGGTGTCTAGATTCGCGCCCACTGTTGAGAATGAACAATCAGATTTAAGCAGGATGTTTACATCACATGGCGATGATCTCAGCTTAAAGTCACAGTAATGGCGAGTACGTCGGAAGACTCTTCAAGTAATAAACTCTGAAAGTTCGGATTTCTGCAATGCTTCATCTGAAATTAGTACGTCTC
This sequence comes from Pachyseris speciosa, assembly GCA_016490735.1. Lineage (NCBI taxonomy): Eukaryota > Metazoa > Cnidaria > Anthozoa > Scleractinia > Pachyseridae > Pachyseris > Pachyseris speciosa. Next base: position 998,104 of record JAEMWC010000210.1, on the reverse strand, counting down.
CCAAGAGCATTAGTGAGGAAGAAATTTTCAAAGTGGTTTTTTGCCGTGGTGATTCTAGTGTAATGCAACTTGTGTACATCGTCCACAAAAGGTATGAAGCCCTTGAGAAGGGCAACGAAATTAGGGCAGTATTTCTTAACATATTGAAGGCTTTTGATAGAGTGAGACATCGTGGTCTTTTGGCCAAATTAAGTAATATCAGGGTAACCTGATGAATTGGTTTGCTAGGTATCTTTCTAATAAAAAAACAAAGGGTGGTTATCAAAGGTGTTCATTCTGGTTGGCGTAATATTGTGGCCAGCGTCCCTCAGGGGTCAGTCCTTGGCCTGTTGTTTCTCATATACAGCTGTTGCCGGAAAAGTTGTCCTAAAGAAGAGAAAAGCGTACGCCACAATATCTAAAGGCATGATGGGTAGGGGTATGTTTGGAGTTTACAGCGTTTCAGCCCGATGGAAGGAGATCATGTGAATGTAAGTTTGCGCGTTCTAAAAGAACATAAAAGAAGATTATACGTGGTCCCTAATTCTGTGCCAGAAGCTTCACTTCTGCTCTTGTACCAATAAGGCTGTATCCACGATAGAGCAGTAAACAGGACACAAAATATTCATAAATCAATGAAAACAATAAGCGTTCCATCTGGATGTGGCAGTACTGCTTCCATGATTAGGACTCTTTTGCAACGACGACGGTGATGGCAATGAAAACCTAGTATCAAAATCTAACTTCTCGTTTTTGGAACGCTTTAGCCATTATTCCAATTTGTTTCACTTGGAAAATACTGGTGGACTATTCAGGGACTGATTTTTATGAACAGCGTTTAAGTAAGGAAATAGAAAGAAAACTTTACAGTCGTGTGCTCACGTTCTCGAGAAAACCTAAAATTTGGTCAGTTCACATTGTTGTTTTGTGGAGGACAGTAAAGAAATGTAAAACGCATGTGCAGAGCGATTGTTTTTGCGCATTAAGCCTATTGTTCTGTGGCATTCTCGTTGCTGTTGCCGTCCTTGTTGCATGTGCGGATGCATAATAAAACTATTTATTGGTCGTTGAAAATTTTCTGCCTTTACTTCCCCAGTATTAAGGAATTTTAACACAGCACTGGAAAGTTTTGGGCGTCATGTACAGAGTAGCTGCTCCTTCGCCTCTACACTGTATCCTAAAAACTCTTTCATCTATATTGCACGCTATTGCAGGTCCAGTTCTGCATCGCCAGTTCTGGACGTTTCAAAAGAATATTCAGTGTCCCAGAACTACCTTGCGGGATTGTCACATACGCTTTTTGACTTCCTCAGGACAACCTTTCCCGAAACAGCTGTATATATTAAGAGGCTTTCCACGAGAATGCCATGCAAAATGTGCTGCAGACTACCTCTCCAATTTAGCTAAGACTTTGCATACAGTGACAACTTAGTCAAGTATTAGCAGATGTGGTATAAGTTTGGTTTGATCTCATGTTCTTTCTGTTTCCTGGGGGGTTCACTTGGGAGACCATTTGTACTTGCATTTGGGTCTTCATTTGGTCAATATTTTCTAACAGTTTCTCAAGGAAATTTACAAAGAAAACCAACTCAATTGAATTCAGTGGGTATGAGCTCTCTAGCGGTATCAGTAAAACAAGTGCGGCTTTTGTAAAATATATTTTTCATGACATTTATGAAGGATGCTATTTTAATATTGGAAATTATGTAAAATTTAACAAATTTTCAAAACGTGTTGTAAAAATCCTCGCAGTGCAACAACGGTCGAGGCATGGCTTGGTATAGAAAGGGGCCTTATCTTTTGCATGACGTCTGGGTTTTGGCATGGTCTTGAAGGAACTTGCTCATCGAGTTGATGGCCTATACAAAAAATCTCTAATTTTAAGCTAAACGGACCAACATCTCCTCGACATATGGTTTGGATGGTGCTAACCATATTTGTGAAATTTTGTACCTGAGCAGAAGAAGAACGAATAGTATCCCAGAATCCTTTGTAAATCAATTTTCGAAAAGATGGCGGGCGTTTTGTGACACGCGGTGGATTTTTGGAGGATTTTCGATTTTATTTTTGAAAGTACAGCGTTTCTCTGAGGTAAGTACACTGCCAAAATACAATGTTATAATATTCGTCTTGAATTTGACCTTGTTGCTGTGAATTAAATAATTCGGAAAAGGGCTTTGTCTCGAAAAAATTTCTCAAGTCATGCAAGACAACCACTTCAACACGTCGCATAAAATTAATCATAAGTTACTTTAGGCTTGAGTAATTTACGCATACAATCAAAATCTCCATAGTTAAAAAGGTATTTGAACCAAACCGTGCCATAGTGACCCTAAGTGACCCAGCAGTTTTGTTTTTCTAAAGCATCGAAAATGGTCGAAATACATGGTTTTAAAAGTCGAGTTGCGATAAACGTGGCGACTATGCGAAACATGTAATGCGGAGTTTGATTGTGTTGTTTCATTATTATGAGTTCCGCAGTGAGCTAGTAGTGAATTAATCATGTCCTCTTTGTTAGATAAACTGAAAATGAGTTATGTTTCTGTTCAAGATTGTCAGTTATGGAAAATTCGAGTGCAAAACGATCGCATACTTCTACTGTATCAATGCCAAACAAACCAGAGAAAAAGAGGACCAGGACAGTCATTTCACCTGCTGTAAGAAAACCTTTTTTTACAAGGTAAGATGGCAGTGCTGATGTGTCGCCAAAAAACACTCGTGTTAAAAGTCCGAAGGAAAAGGTGAGTTTTCAAAGGTTGGTTTCTTTGCACTGCCCTGGCCCTTTCACCGAAGAAATGTATGTCTTCCTCTCTAGATAGCAAAAAATATCCTAACAAAAGCAAAATCTTGCATTGTCAGTCCCCTACGAAAGTCACCAGTCAAACGGCACAAGTGGACGTATAAAGAAGAGAGAGCACTTGTTGAGTTCATAGGAATAGCAAGGACCGATCCTACATATGGTGTGCTAGAAACAGAGACAGAGTGGCCATGATTTAGAGAACATCATTGCTTCTGGGCAGATGCAGCTTCCCACATAAAGACAAGGACATCAGCCAACATTCTACTCACAAGTATGTTCAAGATATTCAATTATTCGTGAGATATTTGTTAAGATAATGCGATGCTCAAGTTATGGGCTCTGAATTTTGCTGTCTTGTAATTTAATGAAGATACACAAATGGTAAGTGTTTCAATTCTTTATCAGACAATAGGCTGAGAGGACGGGTTTGTACTCACTTCAGGACAAAGTTTCCAACTCTGGAGGCTGCATAAGAAGCACATAACCTAACACTTAGTGGATGTCTAGAGGAACTAACTCTGCAAAAGCCAAGATCCAGAGCAAAAGACCCCAAGCGCCACCCTGAAACACCCAGTGAAAACCAGGACCACGACAGAACATCCAGTCAAGAGAGCTCTATATTGCCAGACATACCCTCAGATTTGAAAAAGGCCTTACTAACTGCCCTGGATGGGGTCTCTAATTTGCCATAGCTGATTGAAAACTTGATTCATTTGACAGATCAAGCAAACATATCTCAGATTTGAAAAAGGCCTTACTAACTGCCCTGGATGGGGTCTCTAATTTGCCATAGCTGATTGAAAACTTGATTCATTTGACAGATCAAGCAAACATATCTAGCATTGCTAATTTCTGTTTCATGGAACTGGTGAAAAATCAAGTAACTGATTCTAATCCAGCAGATTTTATTTGACGATCATTGACAGCAATAAGGTTGCTCCAGGTCAATGGAAAAGCAAATCTATTATATAAGTTTGCTTTTTGTTTATCAGAGAAACGCCCTGGCACAGAGAAGCCAATATTTCAGCTCGACCGAATGCCGTTTGGTATGATAGAGTACCAGCTGGATTTCTTTAGATGTACCAACATCATGCAGGTAGTTAATTTTCAAGTTCCTGTGTACATGATGGTATTGCTTATTGTAAAGTCTTTCTTACTTCACTTGACACAGAAGTGGTGTCATTTTTCATTTTATCAACACTATTCAAACTGAGTTTTTGTACTTCATATTTTAACCCTTTAAAGCCCCAGTATTGACGAGCAACCACTTTGCCCTTTACGTTATTGCTCCTACATGAGAAGGGTTGGGAATTTGTAATCTTATCTGGTCAACTGACTGGTACCATAACAAATTTGCATTTATGGAGAACAGCAAGGTGAACCTGTTTGTTGTTTCTGCAGATTTCTGTTCCACGTGATTACAAACTATGGTATGAAACCATGTGTGCCGAATTTCCTACGACATTTGGTCGTTTGCGGAGGGGTCCTATGTGGAGTGGTGTTCCTAAAGAATTGCAGAACGACCCATTAACAGTAAGTGATAGTAATGGTCACTTACTTCATTATTTTCATTGCTAATGATAATGTTAACAATAACAGTAACAACAGCCACATCAACCTCTGCTGCAGGCTAAGGTGAACATTGCAGCACCAAGCACACGGACTGTTGAGAAGCTGACAGCAGCATCTGATTTCACAACTGAACCAGGATTGCAGGTGATTGAATAAGTCTCATTTTATAGGAACTAACTGGAAGAAAATCATATTTAATGGGACAGTTAAGCAGGTTTTTATTAGGCAACATGATTACGTAATCATTTAACAATATTGCAACATCATGAAAAGGGTACAGTCATCTTTATGTCTTTTATTTGGCCTTGCCTTTCTTCAGATCACTGCACTCAAACATCTCAAAGAAGCTCATCCTGACGGACGCTTTTGGTTGAAGGCAGATGCTTGTGACATAAAATCGGTGCTTCAGCAGTCTGTTCGGGGAGAGTGGAACAGGGATTGTGACCTTGGTGATGGTAAGCTGCAGTCTCAGGAAAGAATACGAGGATAGAGTAGCCTGTCTGAATGTGCATACAACTGGAAGGGACCATAATTTAATTGAACAGCGTCTCCGCTTGGCATCAGATTCCTTAACCGTGGGTGTTGCCTTTCTGACAGAAGGGCTAAAGAAAGCTGATTAACTATATTAAAGCAAGTTTAATTCACCTAACACTTAGCAGTCCATACTGATGCATCTTTGCTGGGAAACTGTGGAGTACAACACACTGTTGCAGGAGGCACAAGCTCTAAATTCCAGATTTGAGAATTTGCTGCTTTTCTTAAATCCCACTGCTCCACGGGTTGCTGATGTGATTACGCACTTCAAAATATGTCCAAGGAGATAACTGATTACTTGCGTAACCTGTTTGTGAAGAAAAGACAGCCTCCAGCAACCCACATACTCATAATAATGGTATCAGAAGAGAGACGAAACAAAAAGCCATATGCCTTACCAGTGCAGTATTTGCCATACCACACCATCCGTGATCAGTACCTCCGAGATCTGAGCAAGAGTGTAAAATTAGAGATGACCAAATTGGGAATGAAGACAGTTGGTAAGTACAAGTATTTCAAGTCTCAAATTAGGCAAACACCCTCCCCAGTAATTAAGAAATACATGTACACCCATTTGAAAGTTATCTCATATAACAACCTTACATACAGTAAATGGTGGAATTTATATGTTTTGCCTTAGGCTTATAAAAGCAACTGAAGGATTATATGTGGTTATAAGTTTCACAATTGACTGGTTGTGCAAAGTTGTAGTTGGGGTATGGGGCTATGGCTATGGCTATGGCTATGGTCTTTTCTTATTGTTTGCAATATGAGTTTATTATTCTTGGCAATGATATTAGAGCTATAGCATTGGAAACAATAATGAAGCCATTTTTGACTTCCTGTAAAAGCTCTAGTAAGCCCCCCCCCCCCAATACATTTTAGCCATAAACAAGCGCAGAAAAAAAGTTAAAATTTTTCCAATTTTTGAACCAAAACCATAAGCTTGTCCCTTAAGAATATGGCCAAAAACTCGAAATCCTCATAAATGGTCTTCTTGGCCTTGTACCAACTCTAAATCATTGCTAAATATCATTTCTTCATTTTATTACCAGACACAAACCAAATCAGAGAAATCTTGAAGAGGCTGTAAAATTTTGACCCAAATCCAAACATTGTTTTAGTAGTTTTTGGGACAAAAATGTACTGTGGTTAAAAGAACAGATTTGGGTGGTTTTTTAAATAGGACACCAATTTGGTGTTTTTGGCCTAGGATCCACTCAACATCATCTCTATGTTTCATTTCTTGATGCATTTTAGCCATAAAGAAGCGTAGAAAAAATGTTTTTCCAATTTTTGACGGAAAACCATAGGCTTACCAGTTATGAAAATGCCCAAAACTTCGACATCCTCATAAAGGCTCTTCTTGGCCTTGCCCCCTTTCTAAATCATTCCTTAATATCATTTCTTCATCCATTCTAACCAGGCACAAATCAAAACAGAACAATCTTGAAAATGCTGTAAAATTTTAATTTCAGGTGTCATTAACAGGGGGACTTATTTCAAATATGAAACACACTATTTTCGTTTTTAAACAGTTTTTGTAAAAAATTCAAACAACTGCAGTGAAATGTTATTATTTAATAAAGAGCAGCAAACAGTATCAGGTGTTTGAGTTTACATGTGTATTTGATTAAAAACAAGCCAATTGGGCCGAATGAAGTGGATTTTGCAACAGGGAATAGGAGGGACTAATTACAAAATCTCATGTCCCATAAGGGGGGAGGGGCTTATTAGAGAAGGGCGGCTTATTACCAAACAGGGGGCTTAATAGAACTTTTACGATAATCCTTATTTTGTGGGTATTAAATACACATTAACAATACACACGATTTTGTGTTTTACAGGCATGGTGACAGATGGTGAATTTAATTCCCTTCGAACCCAGGGCGAGACAAAACCTGTCCACCTTTGGCAGATCATCCATGATGTTCGAGAAAGTGTGAGCAGGCAGCGGATGCGAACTCTTGAAAAAATGCTGAGAAAAGTTGGAGGTTTGTAACGTTAGTGTTATTTATCAGCGGTATCTTTGAGCAGAATTACAATACAATCCCTGTTGGCCACCCTTAGGGAAATGGATAGTGGTAACTCAACTTAATAGAGATGAAAGACAATGTAACAACCATCACTGGGACTATGATTGCTGTCCACTGTATTTTAAAAAGTTTCAAAGCTGCCCATTTGTAAAGAAGGGCTTAAGTTCAAGACCTATCCTCAGTTATCTTTTGATTGACTCCTTTACAATATTACAATTTTGTGCTTAACATCCAACCTTACAAAAGAACTACTGCATATGAACAACCAATTATAATTATTGTTCTGCTATGTTGTTATCCACACAATAGAGGATGATAATGGTGACGCTATCACTGAAATCACAGACGAGACAAAGCTGCCCATTTGTAAAGAAGGGCTTAAGTTCAAGAACCTATCCTCAGTTATCTTTTGATTGACTCCTTTACAATATTACAATTTTGTGCTTAACATTCAACCTTACAAAAGAACTACTGCATATGAACAACCAATTATAATTATTGTTCTGCTATGTTGTTATCCACACAATAGAGGATGATAATGGTGACGCTATCACTGAAATCACAGACGAGACAAAGCTGCCCATTTGTAAAGAAGGGCTTAAGTTCAAGAACCTATCCTCAGTTATCTTTTGATTGACTCCTTTACAATATTACAATTTTGTGCTTAACATTCAACCTTACAAAAGAACTACTGCATATGAACAACCAATTATAATTATTGTTCTGCTGTGTTGTTGTTATCCACACAATAGAGGATGATAATGGTGACCCTATCACTGAAATCACAGACGAGGCAATTCCAAAAGAGGTTGTTCAGGAGCTGAGTAATCTTTGTACTATCAACAACTGGACCTTCGAAGATGCAGTCTCATTGCACAGAGCCACATTGGTCCCACGTGGTTATCTACCGAGTTCTTTCAAACCAAATGTACCAGAAAGTTACTTGGATAAATTGCGTTCAGTTATCGCAACTTACCGCTACAGGCACAAACTCAAACAGTACAAGGAGCAAGGAGTTGACTTTAGCTGCTACCTTTATGTCCCTGAGGTCGACCCAACCACTGGAGAGGTGTTTCATGAGCGTGAAGATCACTGCCATATCCTCAAACGAATCTGGAAACATACACGCAAAGGTGGCCCAGACTTCTGTGATGTCACTTCCTTTGATGCTGCAATGATGGACCCCAGTACTGGTCTTACTCATGCTGCTTTGGTAGGCGAGAGAAAGCAGTCTGTCACAGATGCAGAGAAGATGCTCTCATATCTGGTGGCTAAATTTCTGAGGGAACATGGATATGAAAGAGAAGCCTATTATGTGGAGACAGTGGCTGGGTGGCATGAAGCTGCAGATGGACGTGGACTGAAAGAACTTGAAAGATGCAGGGAAAACTACGCCATGCTGAACATGATTCTTGACGAGTGGATGCCATGGCATAGGGAGATCTATGATTTTTCAACCATAGATATTAACAGGTACATATTTACCCCTTACACTGAACCTCCAAACAAAATATTCTAATATATAGAATGGCAAGTGGGTGGCTGGACTGGACATGCAGCTGTAAGATTATTATCAAGTGTTTCAGGATCACAGTGTTGTTTTATAAAAGACTGGATCAACCTAAATGTTTGGGGGCTTTGCGATTTACATGTAACAAGTACATTTTATGACAAGACTACTTACAGTAAAATGACAGATTAGATAGGGGTTTATTTGTCTGACATGTTTCTTAAGCAATTGAGCTGTCATTTTATGCAAGTGGTGAGACACAAATTTATTTATTTATTTATTTACAATTTATTTTCGATTTGCCTTTGCTATATTATTACACATCTTTCAAAACGTTAGAAAGAAAAAAAGGCGAGACAGTCTCCAGATGCCATAAAGGCTTATCAATGAAGCTCCCTCTTTGACCTATAGCATTTATAACGAGAAAATAAAGGGAATATACAAGAAAAGAAATAAAGACTTCAGTAAAACAAAGATATCACTAGTAGTGAAAATATCAATAACCACCACTATGTACAGTACTATGTAAGCCATGGAGTAAAATAACAGACTGAGTACACTATGTAATTTATTATGAAAGGTGTTTGTCATCGTGGTTTCAAATGATAGCTTAGTTAATCTTTTGTCTCACGATTGAGTCACAAAGATGTGATATTTACTGTCAAGGAATTCAAGGCCTGTTGGAGGAAAGTTGTGAGGTGAGAGATTTTTCTGTTTGTTAAAAGTTCCTTTTGTTTTTTGCCCAGTTGAAAAGTATAAACAGAACTGATGTTTCTCTCGTAAATTCTTTTCTTTGTGTAATCTTACAAATGGTGCTTCTTTTTCACTACACTTACCTTAAATTTCTTGCCTCATAATGAATTTTGCTGCATCCCAATTCTGGGGGTAAGGTAAAGGGGTACCCTCAAATCCATCATTTTGTCATTGAGAGTGTGGCATCTTAGATTGAAAATATTTCAAGTGGTAGATAGATTGCTTTTATTTGTCCAAATTCCAGCTTGAACATATGAATGTTAATCTCTTTATTTATTAAACTTACAGATTGTTTAACTGTTTTTTTTTTTAGGGAGTTTTGCAAGTGGATGGACCCTGAGCTTCCCTTCTATTTCTGGACAGCCAATAGTCGCTACCAAGAGTGGGATGAAGAACTCCCATCATTCAATGAGTGGCCAGACGTGGATGATGAGGAAGATCCCCTGCACCATCCATTGAGGCTCCATCGTCTCAGTATCAATTGAAGATAAGACACCTCAGTATTTACAGCCGGCCGTTCTTTCCTCCCAGCTCGCAATGAGACAACCATCTGTCAGAAGTTACATCGACCAGTGGTGAACTTGCCACCCAACCCAAATTGACTGCAAAGTCTTTTACTTTCATCTAATGAGAATTAGAAGTAATAGTGCCATGGTACACAGTGCTTGACCTTCGTGGTAGTCCAGTGACCCTGGACTAGTTGAAATTTGGTTTGGGCCAGTAAAATTTGAGAACCATAAGCCTCTGTGCTACTTGTGACAGAGATACATGTAGTATATTGATGGATAAATTCAACCAGTTTTGAGTTAAGTTTATCTCAAAAGAAAAAAATGAAAAGAAAAAAAATTTCTCTGGTGCAAGCACGGCAATAGCCCTTATTCATGATGTCCGCCATCTTTACGCGCACGTATAGAATGATGGGAAAAGAAATAGGTCACATGGTCTTTCGGGGGGCAAAGATTTTCAAAATGGCGTCCGAAGAGGGCAACTTGACAAACGAAATGTCAACAGAGCTATTTTCAAGGTGGAAAGTGGATCAGTTGAAAACGTTTTTGAAAAAAAGAGGAGTTGTGTTATCGGGGAGAAAATATGAGCTCACTGAGAAGGCGTATTTTGCATGGAAGTTAAAATTAGAGGTAGCTAAAACCACACGAGAGGAAGAAGACGACGTCTCAACGAGGCGAAGGGAAAAGTTGACCCTGGAATGTGGTATCACCCTTCCTATTCCCGGTAGCCTTCAAGAAGGATGGGAAGAGGGCAGTCTTAACTTTCCAGATGTAATGGAGGATGAGGTCGAAGCGTATATGCAGCCGTCAACAAAGGCCATGAAGCAAGGGAACAGCTTATTGAACTCTGGACACGTACACAATGTTAAATTTCACCACATCAGTACAGATTTGAAATACTGTTTTATTCACTGTCGCTATGTTCCTGAAGAAAAAACAAGCAGCGACCCTTACGCGTTGTGGGTTTGTTTACACAAGGAGAATGGAAAAGTCCTGACTGCTGAATGTAGCTGTTTTGCAGGGTGAGTTTCATTCTTATTTGATTAGACAGGGTTCTTAAATTAGGGAGATGGTTTAGTACTGAAGGTTAACACCTTACCGTCGTGTATTTTGCAATCTCGTGTGGAATAAACATTGGCTTAAAAGGTTTCTCTAGGTAAACCTACCTTGTGATTATCAATTTAAGAACTATTAGGAATGACTGAATACATTTCAGTGTATCTAGTTGGTTTTGGGAGAGAAACGTAGAAGAGATTGTGAACCAGTTATCTTAATTGGCTAATCCATAATTATTAAACAACATATAATTTGAATAATTTTGTGTATATGTTTAATATCATTTCAGCCTTGGTGATAGGTGTAAACATGTTGCAGCTCTATTGTTGCACATTTCAAGGGAAGTTCACCTTGGACACAATAAGACATGTACTTCAAAGCCTCAGCGGTGGCATAAACCAACTACATCAAGAAAGAGGTACAGTGCCACAAGAATTTCAAATATTCCTATCAAGAAGGTGAAGACAGAAAGAGATTCATTTCTGGATGAAAATAAACAAAAACTTAAACGGAGTGTTTTTGACCCACGAGCCTTTCATCATCGTTCACCCATGGTTTGGTCTGCTGAAGACTGGTTAAAACTTGGGGATGTCACAGATGGAAACTGTGGAATTCGTATTTATAAGGCTAGCAGAGACAATATTAATTACTGTAGTTCACCTGACATCAACCATGTAGTTAGGCAGGAGTTGGTTGAAACAACCGATCATGTCACAGAGCCGCTGACCTTACCTGCTCTTGCTGCCTCAGTTAATGAAAGGTACCCGGACCAAAGTGTCGATGCTAACTGTAAAATTTTTCTGGATGAGTTACATATTTCTACAGAACAGTCGCGCCTTCTGTCACAAATAACAACAGGCCAAGTAAACAATGAGACTTGGAAGAATCATAGAATTGGAAGGATAACTTCGTCAAAAGTTGGTGCTGTGTTACAAAAAATTGATGACAAACTAAACATGCGAAACAAAACATCTGCTGAAAATCTTGTCATTGATTTAATACAATACAAGCCCCCATTTACGTCAAATGCTACACAGTGGGGTATAAACAAAGAGCCTCTGGCTAGAAAAGCTTATGAGCAGAGATGTAAAAAAGACCATTCTCATTTCTCTGTCACTGAAGTCGGTCTATTTGTCTCAGTTAAATATCCCTTTCTAGCTGCTAGCCCAGATGGGTTAGTGGAATGTGCAAGTCATGGAAAAGGCTGCTTGGAAATTAAGTGCACATGGTCTCATCGTGACAAGACTGTTAAGGAAGCTGCAGAAGCACCTGGAACTTGCTTGACTGTCACTTCAGACAAGAGTTTGAAGCTGAAAACTTCTCACACTTACTACCCTCAGGTACAGCTTCACACAGAAGCTTCAAGCACACACTATTGTGATTTTTTTTATTACACTTCTAATGATTATCACAAAGAAAGAATATTTCATGACAGGAACTTCTGGGACAGAAGCTTACCGAAGCTTAAAGCTTTTTTTGAGAAGTGTATTGTTCCTGAACTTATTACTGGAAGGTTGAGGGAAAAGGTGGAGGCACAAGGCTTTATCAAAGACCTTCTGAATGCTATTCTTGCGAGTATCTTTAAAACATGACAGCATGTAAAGTTAATTGAAGGAAACTTTTTATTGCTGGTTGTAAGAACTGCAGTGTACAAACAACACAATTATGTATCATGTGACTACATGATTCGTTACAATAATATATTATTAAGGGTTAGTTAAGTATGAAGTTCAAGTGCACCTAACCTCAACTTTTTTCTACCTTTTATAAAAAAAAAGTTGCAAAAAAAAAATGTCAACCTGTAAGTTCCATGTTCAACCCTAAGGAGCAAACACCTTTGAGTTTAGCTCTCACCTTGTACTTGTAATCAATAAAAAAGGAAATAGGCTTTTCAACAAATTGCTAGGCTATCCAGTGTACTGCAGAATTCTACTTTTCAGTTTTGTCATTGTTGGACTTCTTAATTAAGGGTACAAGTGGTGGTGTGAGATTGATCAGAGCACTTGCCACAGTGAAGATGTCATCAAGCAGGTCAACCATTGTCAGTGGAATTCTGAAGTTCAGGATTCTAAAATCCTTAATCCGACCAATAACTCTTTCTATGTGTATTCTTGCCTTTGCAACACTTGAGGTTTGCTCTACCTTACCCTTTACAAACTGGGCTCTACCCTTTGTAAATGGAGGAATAACAAGTTTAACTTCCCTGCTTAATAGCAAATCTTGAATATTGAAACCTCTATCTGCCATGCAAATGTCGTTATGTTCAAATTTATCAAGGATTCCACAGTCTTCCACAATTTTACTATCAGATGCGAATCCTCCTTGTCCAGGGGAAATAAATGATACTGTTCCTGCTGGTGTACAGCTCACCTATAGGTTTCAAACAGTCACCCAACATTACTACCCTAAATAAGTACATGTAAAGTCACCAAGTAAATCTGTTAAGGTAGTGAGTAGGTAGATGTTGAGGTTCAGTTTTACCCTTGGTACAATATCAATTATTGATATCTTCCTTTGTTCTGGTGTATGGTAGTATATGATAATGAGTATAAAACAACAGATTATACCACAATGTACCAAGGGTAAAATTGAACCTCAAGACATTTGTATGTTATGTTATTATTATTACACAGTTGTTGCTCAGCTTTCAACTGTATAGAAATTACTTTATCACCAGACACAAAGGCATGCATAGACAGGCTGCTATAACTAGTGTGTTATCTTGTCAGCATGACTGCCTTACCAGTGTTTTCCATGTGTTGGTGCTCTTGTGGTTGGAGTATGTCAAGGCCTGAGCTTCAGCCAGGGATGGGCGTTGAATGTATACTTCTGTGCAATCTATGATTGCTTTAACATTTGGGTAGCTCTTAAAGCACTCAGGATAGTATAATTTGTTTTCTTCCCTTGTTGGCCAGTGGATAAGAGGTGACAGCTCTCTAGACAGGAAGGAAATCCATGTGGTCACAATTCTACTAACTGTTGATTGAGACACTTTCATTCGGAATGCAAGGTCTTCCTCTGAAAGTCCTTGTCTGAGGCGAACTAAGGTCATAAAAAACTCTTCTTCCACAGGGGTTTTTCTCTCTGGGCCAGGTTTCTTTCTATTTTCCCCTAACTGGTGGGCCTTTGGTGTATTTGATTCTGAACCTCTCACATAATGTAATCTCGCTGCCTTATCTCTCAGTTTATCTGCTAGAAGCTCGAACACTTTTGCATTTCGCAGTCAAGTGTACAATTGAACTAAGTGATCTGAGTGTTCAATATCCCTAATGGTAAACCTTTTACTTTGAATTCTTTTGTTTTCTTCCTCAAGATTTACAACTTGACATTTGAGCTGTTCCACATCTTTCTGTAACTTGATAATGTGATTTCTTAGTTTACTACAATGAGAGCACACGTAATAAGGGTTTGGAATGGAACGAGCACAACCAGCTGTTCCTTCATTTGTGTTTTGGTGGCAGTGGTCCAGAAGAGGGTCTACATTTTTCTCCTTGTTTATGGAGTCTTGGATGCATTCTTCCACAGTTACACTTTCACTTTGTATTTGAACATTGTTTGTTTCGCTGTCAGTTTTTGAGCCCAAAGGCAACAAACTTTCACTAAAATTTTCGTTACAAAAATCGATCTGCGGTTCCACATTTACTTTTCCTATGTGATTATGCATTTCATTTCTTTCCACAGATGTTGAACAATTCAAAGCCTCCATTTTTCTGGTTTTGCGGGGAATTTGACATCTCGAATTCTAGGAGGCCTTCTCTTGTTGTCTTTCTGGCTCAGTGAATATCCCTTTAGATACAAGCTTGGAATTGGATCCTCTTTCGTTGGTTTCCCAGCTTTGAAATGGTTCGAGGAAACCTTAGTATCCTTAGTGATTTTAAAGTCCTTCCGGTTGATAAGTTGTGACCATTTACTGTACAAACTGGGACGAAGGCATCGATAATAGCGTATTTTTCTCTCCTCTCCCTTGTATATGTACGTTAAAAAAATTACAGATAAGATACCATTGTAATTTAACCTGTTCTATATTTACTTTATTACATGTAAAGCTTACGTGACAACCACAAATAGCTGGTGTACTCACTTGTGTGGGTATCTTCGATCGTTGTGGCATCCAAAAATGGCACAATGGTCTCCTTTTCCCATATCAAGCAACAAAGATCTATGTTTTCGCCAAATTCGTAAATATTAGTGTTCTCAAACGCTAAAAATACTCGAAATGCTGATAAGGAAGCAGACCCGAAGCAGTATTTACACTCAAAATTATCGCGAACAGACCGCGCGTTCAGCTGTTTGCCCCCTGAGCAACCACGTGACCTTTCTGTTTTCCCATAAACACCTTAGCGCCTGCAAAGATGGCAGACATCGTGAATAAGGGCTATTGCAATATTGGTCTTATGAGGTGATCAGTGGTTGGCCACCAAATGGTACCATCTGGCTAGTATATTTTAGACTCCACTGCCCATGGACTAGTTTACTAAAAAGGTAAGGCCGAGCACTGGTACATGAAGATTTGTGACTGTAGATGGACTTTTTCCTTCAATGCATGTGTAATGATGAGCGTATTGTTATACAGTTCTGTCTTCCAGATAAGAAGGGGGTCTCGGGTCAAAAACCCTACAAGGTCAGCTACATGACCCAACAAATTAATTGAAAATTTATAATGGTTTGGTGGGAGCACTGGAAATTTGACCCGAGGGAAGTTCTTGTTGACACCCTGCCTTAAAATCTTATCTGGAACCCTGCAGTTTACTATGACATTAAAACGGCCAGTTGGAAGAAGAGACTGGACTCTTGACTGGACTCTTGACTGGACTCTCGATTGGACTCTGGACTGGACATTAGATTGACTTTTATTAACATTAACATTAAATGGAGTTAACATTTTACTTATTAGTTTAAAATCTAATTAAATGAATTTCAGTTCATTCAAATTAAATTAGCATAGAAAATTCAGAAAACTCAGAGAACTTGTGCTATAAAAGCCACGATAGCTCGAAAAATTATTGTGATAAAGATGAATGAACTTTGACCTGCGTGCATCCTGCATCCTGTTGGTAAAAGTAACTCAACTGTCCTAGCATGGTACGAGTCTATTTCGCTGGCTCCTATATTGTCTTGCAGAGTTGACAAAGGTGAATAAACGGAAGTTTATCGTTTACGCTATCATGGCTTTTATAGTGTGAGTTCTCCAAGTTTTCCATGCCAATTTGATTTCTATAAACTAAAATTTCACTTAAAGTGCACCTACACCCCCATTTTTTTGGCTAACATAACTCTTTGCACATGTTTGAAACGCATTGCACTTTTTTACCAAATCTTGACTAGTTATTTTGACTTTTCTAGGGTGTTAAAGTTGCAAAATCTAGCCATCGTCTTCCCACGACCAAAGCAGAAGGGGCTTGGGTCTATTCTCGATTTGACGTCGCAAAGAGATTTACATTGCATTAAGTCCTTGTAAACATGCATGCAAAACAGTTTGACGTTAAATCAACAATAGACCCAAGAACCTTTTGCCTCTTTCGTGGGGCAGACGATGGCCAGATTTTGCAACTTTAACACCCTAGAAAAGTAAAAAAAAGGCACAATGCGTTTCAAACAGGTGTAAAGATTTATTTTAGAGAAAACAAAATTTGGGGTTTTAGGTGAAGTTTAATGAATAAAGGGGATAAGTTTATAAGGAAACTGTGGTGCTGCGTCGGTGGGGGAGTGAAACACGGTTTGCTCCGACAAAGGGCTAATGCTCGAAATGTCAGCTAATTGAATCCCTGTGCAGAGTGGTCAATTTACATTACCAACTCCATTGCTAAACCAAATTTTCGTGTTTTAAAATTTCACTTTATTTGCTTTTTAACTAAAAAGTAAAATATTAACCCCATTTAATGCTTGGGCAATGCACCATTTTGCTGATGATTAGTTCCTGGGGAATTGTGGTTTGATCCAGCACTTTTTGGGAGCAAACGGCCATTTTAGGATCTAATTTGAAATTGTAATTTTGACCGTTTGACCCCACAAAGGATTGGTTCTTCCCACAATTCACCAGGAAATGATCATTAGCAATATCGTGTATTACATAAAAGTCTATCCAAAGTACAGTCCAGAGTCCAGTCCCGCTTTTCCAACTGGTTAATTAAACCTTGTGTGAATATTATGAAAATATTATAGAGAAAGCAAATTTGCAAGTGTAATATTTTAATATGAAACATTTTCTGTATAATGACCGGTTCACATTATTGACATATTTAGAAAAGGCTTTGCAGGTCTTGTAAAAAGTCATTCTGGTATTCAAAATTATGTAACAATAAGGAGATATAAAATGTAGAGTAGAAAATCGAAAAAACATTGTTACTTTGCCATGGAGCAGTTCACCAAGTCACATTGATTTTTTTACAATAGAGCGCTTTTCAATTGAGTGTCGTAAAACCAAAACCAAAGCAATTACTCTGACCAGTCACGAGAGACAAGTAGTATAGTGTTTGGGGGTACGAAATCATTTAATCTCGTTTTCCCCAAACTACTACTGCCTTCTGATCTCGTATTCTGGAATATATAGTTATTTAATTTGATGGAATATATAGTTATTTAATTATTTAATTTGATGGAATCTATAGTTGTTCAATCTGATGGAACCAAGGTCAGCACACTTCATCTATAGTTTATTAAAATGCGTGACATTCTCGGAAAAATCACCAAGCGTGACATTCTCGGAAAACAGGGAATGAGTCATCGCCTATCATGTGTTAGCTGCATAAAGAAATAATATCTCATATAATATAGATGAGTTGTAATTTAGTAATCCACAATGAATTGAAGAATATGGGGGAGTTGACATGTCCTTTTTGTGATCAGCTATTGGTTAAAGTTGTTAAAAGTGTGAAAGCACCTTGCTGTGATAAACAGAAAATGTTTAATGATGATGGTGAAAATGTTTGTCTAAATTGTGGTTCAGTCCACGGCTATGACTATTGTAAGGAGTACGTTGACTTTCATAATAATATGTATAAAATACGGCGAAAATCTGTATATCACCGGAAGTACCATATTGAAAATGTGATAAATGGTATATGTTGCAAGAATAGATTTCAAATTTCAGTAAAAGATAAGGGTAAAATATTGAAAATATTCGAAGAGATAGACACTATCATCCCTTCGGTGAATAAGAATCGTAAAAGAATGATAAGCACCAAATTTATGCTTAAGCAAATATTCATAATGCTTGATCTACCATTTGATGAAATAATAGTTACAAGATCAAAGAAGACATTAAAATTTTATGATCAATATTGGGTTGAGATTCTATTGTTGAGATTTGATAAGATTATTAGTATTATCAAGCAGTGAATTTTTCATCATATTTCAGTAGGTACTTATCAATAATTGGACTATTATCAGTCACATAATCATCGATATTCTTCATTGAGATTTGTATACTTGAAGCATCAAAATCACCACTTCTCAACTTGTCTTTTATTGAATTGAGTAGATGTTGATAGCTTTGATAAGCATATGTGCAATTCTGGATTTTCAAATCTAGGTTTTTATGCTTCATCCACCCTTGTATCAAAAGTGCTGCTGTACTGATGGCTACCAAACTAACACCACCTGTTGCCACACTTGTGGCGAGACCCCCAGTTGCAAAGATGATGGACAAGGAATTCCCCAGTAATTTCCATTTTTTGAACCTTTTAACAGCCTGTTTATGAGCCCAACACTTTCTGTGATATGTGTGGTAATAGGCTTTTAATTCATTTACCTGATCTTCTGTTAATTCACCTGAAATATGGTTCCAGCTGAATATGCTTTTTCGCTCTTTCATACAATATGCTTATATAACGATTCTGTTCAACACACAGTACCACAAACCAGACAATTGCCCACTTAGAGGTGATAACTTACTAATTTTAGTCGTCAAGAAAGACGGTAGAGCATAAGAATATCCTCTATCAAGTGCATGTTTGACATAAAACCTACCGAAGGCATCGTGTAATATGCCATGTGTCTGTAATGTATCAATCCAACCAAGAGTATGCTCCAAAAAATGTGTTAAGCAGCCTTCACCGGGACCGATTAATCCAATGCCTATATGCTCCTGGATAATGTCTCTCACTTCAACATACTTGTTAAAATGTTTGTGATATAGAAACTGATAAACCAAAGCTGATTTCAAAATCCTCTTGTCAACACCAGGGTTTTTCCGTTCGGCATCCCGAGTAAACAATCTCACATATCTAATTATTTTGTTCATTTATATTATATCGTTGGATTAAAATTTGATGATGATCTGAAATTGTTTTTTCGTCTAATATAGAATCCAAGTACACACAGAAAAAAATAACACTACCGTCAAGAGGTGCGATGGAGCTAGGATTCAAATCACCAAAAGTCATTTGCGTGCTACCAGTTCTATTAGCAGCTGTAAAACTTCCAATATGTTTTTTATTCCAATAGATTTTACTTGTGTTTGTTTTTGGAGAAGATAAATTATCCCAGTGAACAGACAAGCAGTGCCAAACATTTATTTGACCCAAATCATTTACTGAATAATCTGCTATTTTTCTGAAACTTTGTATAGATGCTGCTGGACCAAAATATACACAATTTGATTCATCAACACCACTTATAACTAAATTTGAACCATTGTAATAGCTGACAAACTTATCATAACCTCCATTATCATGACCAAAAAGCCCATTTTTCCATGGATTTCCACCTGTATTTGAATTTAATTTATAAACAATGAAGATATTAACAGCATTATTATTCAAATTAACTTGACTTATCATTCTTGTTGTTCCACCAAACTTCAAAAAATAACGCCCATTAAGTTTCTCAGCCTTGATACAAACAGTGGGTCTTAAATTTATATTTGATTGAAATGCATTATTTTCTTCATTTGAGAGATCAAATAATATACTAATTCTTCTGTTTGCATTCATATCTAAAAAATTATTATTCGCTCTGTCAATTTGATAAACGCATTTTGAGTATAATCTGATAAATTCAGAAACCCACAGATCCAAAAAACTGTCTCTGACAATATCAGAAACTTGTGATTTAACAACAACATGATTGTCATCATTGCCGGCTTTTACATTTGTAAGAAGTTTATCTCCAAGATCATAGTGGCCATCTTGTGTTAATTTGAATCCATCACCTTTATCACCTTTTGGACCAATTAGACCTCTATCACCTTTATTGTCTTGATTTTGTGGAGAATTAAAAACTCCCATTATAATATTAATTTAGATTAATTCAAGTGTGAATGGATTATGGTCAATATCCTCCCCCATCATATTTTTAAAAATAAAATTTTATGCAAGAAACTCAGCAGTAAGCGTTACTCTTGTTCTCTGGTTAAGTCCGGTAATTTTAAACGTTAATGCAGTAGCTGTTGGAAAATACAAGTGTGTCCTAATGTTTGACAAAACTACCCACCCAGTTTCCCCTTTGAAAATATTGTGAGATGTAAGCCGTTGTTCTTTTCCTCCAACAGTGACATAAACACGAAAAGAACCATTTTGTGGCATGGAAGTGCGGTCATAAAAATGTAAATCGATGCGAATCAATTCTTTAAAAAACGGTGTATATGGAGCCCAAAACGTTGGCATAGAAAAAACATCCTCTGATGCGGAAGAGCCGGTTAACAAAGAACTTGCTATTTTATAAACTAACCCTGATAAAATTAAAGGGCGTGGAACTTTTATTTGATTTGAGGTAATTTCGAATAACAGATCATTTCCATTGTAAATATTATGTCCATTTAAATTTAAATCACCGCCTAATTTTGCTTCTTTTATTAAATAGCTGTTCATATTAATATCATTTAGCATTGTCAATTCACCGTTTTGACCATCAAATAAGTTTGATGAATTATCAATCAGAGCATGTCCGTTCAAATCTAAATCAGTTTGTAATTGTAGTTTTTCATTCACGATTTTGAAAGGTTCAGAGAAGTCGTAAACACTTGATGGAACGTCTACAGCTTCAAAATCAATACCATATGCAACACAATGAACTTTGTACTTATTTGGATAAGTTGGGTTAGCATTAATATGAATAGTACAATATAAATATTCAGGTGGTGAACTTGCTGATGGTTTTTCAATCCATAATAAATATCTCGAATGATCTTCATTTCTGTTATCAAATTTTCTCCCTACAGTTTTATGAATTGTAATTCCACCAGTTGCACTGAATGTTACACTACTAAGATTCATTCCTTCATAATCAGGAAATAGCCATTCAAGAATGAAAGTGTATTTTCCAACATTTATTGTGTACATATTAAAACCAATTCTAGCTCTGTAAATATGATTAGCTTCTTTATTCAAGTCTACATCAATGACCTTTTTTGAAATCAAATGTGGTGACCGAGGTAAATTGACATATCCATTAACTGTCAAGCCATATTCAGTGCTAATTTCATTAATATCATTCATTAAATATTTGAAAACATTCTTTGGATGAGAAGCAGATGAAATATGACTTTTTTCTAATTGATCTAAATTTACGGCATCGGTTTTATTTGTTCCTTCTTTTAAGTTTGAGAGTGTGTTATCACCCATGTCAATATCACCAGCCATTTGACCTCCGACAAGTTTAAGAAAAGGGGCCTGGTCAACATATCTTTTGTTGGCAGCATCTGTGTTAGCAGTTGGTGTTGCACAGTTGATCACTTTGTTACCAGCCAGATTTAAATTAGCAGTCATTTCTTGTGTTCCATCTCGAAGTAGAGTTTGACCGATGCTGCTTTTTGATGCGAGATTAGTGTCAATATATGATTTATTCACAAGATCTGCTGGTTGGTTTCCTATCCCATGGCCTCTAATAATAAACCCCCCAAAATTCTGATTGCCGGTCATTATAACACTTCCATCTTTTTTAAGAAATTGAGAAGCATCAATACCAGCAATTTCAGCATCAACATACTTTTTGTTCACAGCGTCTTGTGGGTTTGAGGGGTTATCCTGCAGGTTGAGGATTTTGTTTAGTTTCATGTCAATATTACTACCAAACGCAACATGGCCGTTTTCAATTTCATAAGCTGGGTCATGGAGAAAGTAAGACAAATTGGTATGATAGCCATAGGCCCCATAAACGATGATATGTGTTTTGGTGTTAGACGCAGGAGCAGTGCTGGAAAGTACCACCTGTATTGCCGCTTGACCACCACTGGTTTTTTCGATTCGGAAAAGCTTCTTCATATAACCATCAACGTGTGGAGTTTGGGGAAAAGGTTTTTGAAACGGCTGTCCCGCATCTCGTATATTTAAAGTTGGAATGGTTAAATCGACTGTTGCACTTCTTGGGTCTGATGGTGAGTAAAACTCAACAACAAAAGTGTACTGACTTTTTCTCAAAGATGTCACATTAAAACGAATTTTGGATGTAAAGTTACCACTATGTGAAATGATAAAAGACAATGAGGACTTGTTTATGTGGTATGGTGATCTATCAAAATTCTCAATTTGAAGGTTTGTTGCATCACTAACTACAGAAGACTTGGATTTGTCTTTTAACAGAAAAGCGAATGGGTTGCGTTGGGTACCAGATGCTGATAAAATAAGGTCATCAACATACTTTTTGTTGGCAGAATCTTTATCAGAGTTTGGAGTCTCAACATTTGTTATTTTATTGTCACCCATGTCAAGATCACCAGTCATTGCAACACTTCCATCTTTTTTAAGAAATGGTGAAACATCAATGCCAGTAATTCCAGCAATTTCAGTATCAACATACCCCTTTGTAGCTGTATCATTGTTTACTGTTGGAGCTGCTACATTAGTCAATTTGTTACCTCCAAGATTCAAATCAGAAGTCATTGCAACGCTTCCATTTAGTTTCAAAAAATTATTGTTCACATAGTTTCTATTTACAGCTGAATAACCGAATCTTGGGTTATCTGGTATGCCAAATAGATCATTTCTATTCATGCTGACAGGTGCATAAATTACACCGCCTGTGTTTATATTAAGGAAATCAGCTGTTTTATTATCAACGTAAGATTTGTTTACAGCGTCTTGTGGGTTTGAGGGGTTATCTTGTAGGTTCATGATTCTATTATTTTTCATGTCAATTTTACCACCAAAAGCAACATTGCCGTTTTCAATTTCATACACTGGGTCGTGAATATGTGATAAAATGATATTAGAAAATCCATAAACACCATAAACTATGACATGATGTTTTTTATTATTTTGTAAATATGGTGAAATCAACAATAACTCCATTGATGTGGAACCATGACTTGTTTTTTCAAGGAAGAATATTCTCTTAAGATAACCATCAACAAGATGAGTCTTTGGAAATGCTCTTTTTATTGAATCCTTTCTTTCAATTAAATTTGATGACAACGCGTCATCATCAACTGTTGCATTATTTGGGCTACCATCAGTATAAAACTCAACAACTAAAGTGTACTTTGAAACTTCCAATTGTGTCAGATCAAAACGAAGAACAGTTGTAAGACCAGCAGTAGGAATAACAAAAGACAAGGCTATTTTATTAAATGAGTAAGGGCTTTTGTCAAAATCTTCCAATTGCAGATTATTCGCATTTCTAAGAATAGTTGTTTTTGATGTATCTTCAAGAAGAAATTTGAATGGATTAACACGTGTTCCTTCAATTGATAAAACAGCATCATTAACATATCCCAAGTTAGCAGAATCATAATGATTTACTGGATCACCAACATATGTCAAACGTTTATTTTCAATGTCATAATTACCATCTTGTGTTAATCTAAATCCATCACCTTTGGGACCAACAGCTCCAGTAGCTCCTTGTGGACCAATTGCACCTGTATTACCTTTTGGGCCTCTATCACCTTTTTCACCTTTGGGACCAATTGGACCAGCTGGGCCTCTTTCACCAGTACCAGTTTCTGTTTTATCTTGATTTATTTGAGCATTAAAAACTCCCATTATACAATCTTGTTAGATTAATTTTTCGATTCTTTCTGTTCTGGGATTCTCCTGTTTTTCTGGATTTTGAAAATTGTTGATTGCCATATAATATTAGATTAGATTAAACAGCACCATAAAAATTTCTCTTGATTGTTTTCATCGGCTTGTCGACATAACAGAAGGAATATGGTTTTTTGGTTGCTTCAATGTATTTCTTCTTGTCAATTCCAAGCTCCTGTGCAATCAAGTTCCTTTCTCTTGAGGATGGGAAATCATAAAGGCAGAAGTGACTGCAATTGAGTCTGATTGATTTTGGGCATCCATAGAATGATTGTGTGAGATATATGACTGAACAGTTTTTGTGTCTCCCTTGAATGAAATAGCTTATGATTTGATCTTGTTTTTTATCAGTCACGAAATCATCAAAAACAACCAATCGCTGCAAATCTGTGTTTTTATTTGTTCAACTGGCAATATCTCTTCTTGACTGCAAACCAAGGCAGGATATCCAATGTGACTGCTTATTTCATCCATTACTTTCCGAAGATATTGATATTTGTCTTGATCTAAATTTTTTGCATAAAGATGTATCTGATCATAATAAACCAATGGTTCCATAATCAGATGCATGAACAATGTTGTCTTTCCAGATCCAGAATTACCAGCCAATAACATTCTAAATGTATCTTTTGGCATATACGGATACAACTGTCTGAATGAATTCTTTAAACCCTGAATATCATAATTAGGGATTTCCATATGTAAATAGTTTAGATTAGTCTAACACAATTGTATATGGATATAGAACGAATGAAAAGGCTTCTTAAAAGTGGAATTGAAGCTGGAAACAAAACAAGAGAAGTTCGTGATGTTATCAAGACTTATGAATACAGAAAACAGGATGCATATGATACAACATCAGAATTACTGAAACCCTCTATTGATGTCCAGAAGAGTGTGAAAGAAAGTGTCGACAAAAAACAGGATGAAGTCATTAAACAGTTGAAAAAGAATCAACAGGCTTTAACACAAGGACTTGATGATGTTATTGAAGCTAATAGAAGAGCTATTACAATGGGAACGGAACTTCCTAGAGCCATTGAAGCACCTGAAGAAGAGAATAAGGCACCCAACATATTAGAGATCGATAACAATTTCGATAGAGATGATAGAATTATATTAAAAAATAACAAGCTTTTAAACCTAGCGATTTAACTCAAGTCACCCCACAAAAACTTATTGAAGAAAGGGAGAAAGCTGCAGAAAAAGCCAGGAATATGGCAAGAAGAAAAAAAAAATCATTCACTCCAGAAGAAAATGAATCTCATAAAAGAGAAATACAAACTTTGAGGAAATACAGAGAAACGATTTCAGATGTATTAGCTTCTTACAAATACAAAACAGGGAAAGGAATGGGTTCAAGGGATGCATTTTTGGGTGACATGCTTTCAAGACTACAGTTACTTGGTGGATCTATTTCAGCCGGCAACAACAGCAAAAATGTTCAAAATGAATTCACAAAAATATTGCATACATTGAACAGACTGGGAATCCTGAAAACCGGTGAGTTGAATAAAATAATGATGAAATATCTAATGTAAAAGTATATGACAGAAATTTCATTACGATTCAACAGTAAAAACAGAGACAAAATTGGTGTCAGCAAGAGTCATGATTTTGAAAAAAGATTCAATACACCTCTTAAATTAACGAATGATTTGAAATATGAAATGGCTGTGAATGTCATCAATATGACATACAGTTGGTACAATATCAGAGATATTTTTGGGAATAATCAAATTAAATACAGTGTTGATGGAGGTGCAAACTGGTTCACAGTGACATTCGTCAATGGTATGTATTCATATGACGATATCAATGATTACATTCATAAATTCATGGAAAAAAAAAACCAAAGACTTAATCCAGATGAAACAGATGAAAAAAAATACAAGTATGGTATTAATATAACTTTCGTTTTGTCAACATATCGCATTTTGATTGAACTTAATGAAAATTATCGTGTGGATCTCAGAAATAATGATTTCAGAAAACTTATCGGTTTCGATTCAAAATTATTCCAGCCACAGAATATGGAACAAATTTACCTGATATCACAAGAAGTGTAGATGAAATTTATATCAATTGTGATTTGGTGACAGATAGCATTGTTGATGGAAATAGCACAAATACAATCGCTGTTATTCCTGTCACAGATCTCGTTAGAAGTTTACCTTTCACTTACAAACCTCGTTTTCTTTCATGGAATCCTGTCTCAACACATAATATCAGCTCAATACGCTTTTATGTCACAGACTCTTCTAGAGCTCCAGTCGATTTAAATGGGATAGATTGGTATATTGAGTTATTCTTGAGAAGTGTGGAATTATAAAACCTAATAGTATATGAAACGGTTTGAGTTTAAAAAATATGAACAACATGGTGAAGGTATTGTGACTGATATGATCAAAACAGCTGGAAAAAAAGCAGCAACAACAATTGGTGAACATGCTGGCAAAAAAGCTGGCGACAAAATCATAGAACTTTTGAAAAAGAGAAAGAGTGGAACTGAGAGTGTGAGCCAGACTGGTGGTTTAATCAAAAGAAAGAGAGGTCGACCACGTAAAATAAAATAACTTTTATCTAACACAATAATATATGTCAAACTATCGTGACTCAAAATATATCGAAAGATATGAAGATGTAGTGTTCGAACTAGAGACAGCACTTAATACTGTAGTAGCAAATAATGCTCATCAGAGGAAAACAGGTTACCGTTTCGTTGTTGATAACAGTGGAGAGACTACACCATTTGACTGGTATAATGCCCGTTTTAATGTTATTTTCATTGTAAAGAAGCTTGCAGATGGAGCTGACATTGCTGCAGGAGATCGAAATGGTATCGTTAATTCAGTTCACGCTCTTATTAACACTATTAATGTGAAAATGAATGGTATTGATGTTTATGAATGCCGTAATGCAAACCAGGCCACAAATATTAAGTCATTGCTTGAGTATTCACAGGGTTATGCTGTAAGTCAGGGAACCAATGAGTTCTTCTATCTTGACGACAAAAGACAAGCTGATGATAGAGTTGCCCAGGTGGCTACTTATAACAAAGGTTTCGCAGCTCGCAAAGCACTGTTGAATGGTGCAGCTGGTGAAGTAAATGTAGAGCTTGCATTGAACAGATACGGTTTTTTCAAGAGCTTTTGGGATGAGCTTATGCCTAACTCAAAAATAGAGTTGAACCTGACACTTGAAAGTGATGACAATATGATTTGGCAAGCTACTGATGATTGTCGTGTGGTACTAACTAAATTCCAGCTAATTGTTCCTCGTATTATTTTTAATTCTACGGGAAAGTCTTTGTACATGAGCAAGTATCTTGACAACAGAAAGTGGACTTACATGAGAGAAATGGTCGAGAGAGGCAATTCAACGAGACAACAGACAGCCAATTTCCGTATTTCCACAGGAATAAACAAACCCAGGCATGTCTTTGTATTCATCATCAATGATGCAAGTGATGCATCTCAGACAGCCAATAAATTTCTCTATAACACCTTTTCAGTTGCAAATAACCAAACTTTGACTGATTGTTATCTTGAGGTTGGCAATGGAAATGATTATCCAGAGGTTCATTATAAACCATCAACAGAACCAACAAGAGTATTTAGAGATGTTTTGAAATATGTTCAAGCTGTAAACGATTTCAGTGAAAGTACCCTTCTCAACAGGGGCAATTTCGGTACAATATTCCCTTTTGTTTATTTCGATCTGACAAAACAGAAACAGGATATTAAAGATGGAATGACAAAACTGACTTTCAAATACACTTTGAGTGGTGCGACAAATGCTGATTACAGTGTGTATGCACTTGTGCTGTATGAACAGGATGTTGAGATGAGAAAGACTGATGGAAAGTTGATTCTGAGATCAATGTAAATTAAATAAATTAAATAATTAAATTAAATGATTGTTTGTATTAAATACAATTTAGTATAAACATATATTATATGACTACTTATCATCCTCATGGAGTAAGACTTTCAAACAGTCAGAAGCAAAGGCTTGCAAAAGCTATACAAACAAATTCACCGGTAACATTGAGACTCGCACATGGAGATCTCACTGGAGGTGATCAAATGATGTTGACAAAAACACAGATAAAAAAATTAGCCAAATCACAGAGAAATGGAACAGGTGCTGATGTAAAGATATCCAAAGCACAGATCAGAAAATCAGTCCAAGAAGGAGGTTCTCTTTGGTCCAGTCTTTTTTCACTTGGAACAAGACTATTGCCTTATGCAGGTAAAGCAGTAGCTAAAGCGGCTCCAGCATTGGCTACAGGTGCTCTTTCTTCATTAGCAAGTCTCGGCATTGATAAACTATTTGGAAAGAAACAAAAAGGAGGATTTCTTATTCCTAATGCCAATTTATCCCAATTATTGAATGTAGGAAATTTATTGAATACGAGACAGATGGCTGATGTTATCCAAAAAATGCAGTATGGTGGAGACGTTGTTATAAAACCAACAAAAGCGCAGACTGGAAAGGGTATTGGAACAATACTGGCGAGTATCGGTATCCCATTAGCCATTGATGCAGTCAAGAGGTTATTTGGAAAAGGTTTGCATGTTGAAAGCAGCCGTCCAAGACGGTCAATACCTGTTCATGTTCCAGATGACATTGTACCCAGAAAGAAAGGTGGGAAACATGCTATGATTCCATGGCAATCTCCTCCTGTTTTTGGTACATGGAATAACCCAATCGGTTATGGAATGAAAAAAAAAAACAAAGGAAAAGGACTTCTACTAGGCAAAAACAGTCCATTCAATTCAATCCCCATACTAGGAACCATTTTGTAAATAAACCATTATCCAACTTTGATTTAATCAATTGGGTTAAACAACTTGGAATAAAACATTTTAGAGGAGTATTTTCAAGAGACAATCTGCCGAGACAAATAAAAAACAATGAATGTGGGATAGTCAATCTTGATTCCAAAATTGGACCTGGTACTCATTGGGTTTGTTATAGGAATTTCAAAAATGATAAATACTGTGAATACTTCGACTCTTTCGGTTTAATGATGCCAACAGAAGTACAGAAATACATGGCTACAAGTGGAAAACAACTTGAATACTCTGGAGATGAGATACAAGAAAGAGATTCAGTCTTGTGTGGATATTGGTGTTTGTACTATCTTCTCGAGAGACAAAATGGGAGATCCATTCTTAATACAATACATAATGCTGAATTTGATCCAACAGACACAAGAGTCAATCACAGATTCATCATAGACTACTTCAAAAATATCTAACTTAATGGTATAATGGTAAAATCATATTGTGTGAAACAGAAGAAGCAGACTGAGTGTGTACCAGGAAGTGAAAGATATCAAAAGACAAAAAATGGTCGAACTGTGATGAAATGTACTTGTGCTGAATGTGGAATCACAAAGACTAAATTTGTCAGAAATCGGGGAAACTGAATAGCCCGTCTGAAGGGGCGGGCATACTAGATTCAGCCGCAGATATGGCACTAACAGGATTCTTAGAACATGGAGTCCCTTATTTAGCAAAGAAAGGTGTAGAAATGGGAAGATATTATGCTTCTGAAGCAATGAGAAATCCAAAGCTGCAAAAGAAATTAATTGACAAAGGACTTTCCCTCACAAAGCCTATAATTACAAAGGTTGGGACTGAAGCTTTAAATCAACTGTCAACAAAAGTGAGACCAAACATTCGTTATAAAACTGACAGAAAAGACCTAGATGGTGGATCAGTTTTGAGTATGTTGGGTAAACCCGGACAAGCAGCTGACAAGTCAATGGATGTCGTTCAGAAATTGATTCCATCAACTAAAGAAGTGTTTGACAGATACAAATCTGGAGACATTTTGAAAGGTGCATTCAACACAGATACTGGAATATTATCTAACCAATTTTGGACTGGAAAAGCTAGCAATAAAACGTTGATGAAATATAAAGACTATCCATGTGACAGTGTTGTGAAGATTGGAAGCAAGTATCATAACACACCACAATGTGAGAGTTATCGTGCGATTGGTTGGCATCCACCAACTTGGGCAGAATATAAGAAAGGAATTGGAGGAAGACCAATAAGTGGTGGAAAAATTGATATCCATAAGTGGATTGGCAAGCTTCCTAAACCAAAAGCAGGTTGGACTCCAAGTAAATATAAATATATGGGACCTTATAATCCCCTCGATAAACAGTTAGAGTATGATAAAAACACAGGTGAGGTCTTGAAATGGAATGTACAACCTTACAATGAGGTGGATGAAATAGCAGCTTACCACGATATTTGTTATGATATGAAAAAAGACAAAGGTGAATGTGATAGAACAATGGTCGAGTCACTAGATCAAATACCATATGGTGAGATGCCAAAATGGGGTCAAACAGCTAGATTCTTAATCGACAAAAAACAGAAACTTGGTCTTGGTGTTTCAAAAAACGGAAAAAGCCGTCGAGTGAAGAAAACTGGCAAGAAAAACTAGCTGATGAATTACATGCACCCATAAAACGAAATTTCACTCGGCGGCGTGTGATTGTAAATAAAATTGATGAAATATGGGCAAGTGATCTAGTTGAAATGCAACAGTTCAGTAAATGGAATAAAGGTTATCGATATCTTCTTATGGTTATTGATGTCTTCAGCAAATATGGTTGGATTGTCCCATTGAAGGATAAGAAAGGTGAATCTGTCACTGAAGCATTCAAATCAATATTCAAGGAAGGCAGAAAACCACAGTATTTATGGGTCGATAAGGGAAAAGAGTTTTACAACAAACACTTGAAGGACTTGCTAGAGAAACATAGTGTACAGATGTACTCAACTGAGAATGAAGAGAAATCATCAGTAGTTGAGAGATGGAATAGGACAATTAAATCCAAAATGTGGAAACAGTTCACAGTTCAAGGTAATACACAGTATTTAGACATGTTACCAAAATTAGTGAAACAGTATAATAATACCAAACATTCAAGCACAAAGATGACACCCGTTGAAGCATCTGATAAGAGGAACGAAGGAACTGTTTACTTCAATTTGTATGGCGATATGAAAACATTAAAACAGAAACCAAAATTTAAAATAGGTGACAAGGTCCGAATATCCAAGTATAAACGGAATGTGTTCGACAAGGGCTATACACCAAATTGGACTGAAGAAGTGTTTACAGTTGATAAGATCCAATACACTAATCCAGTCACTTACAAACTAAAAGATCTCAACGATGAAGAAATACAAGGGAGTTTTTATGAAGCTGAATTATTAAAAGCCAGACAGGATGTATTCCGTATTGATAAAGTCATTCGCAGAGATTACAAGAAGAAACAAGCTTTAGTGAAGTGGAAGGGTTACAGTGACGAATTTAACAGTTGGATCCCGTTCAAGGATTTAAAAGACATATTATAAAGAGAAAATTATCTAACGTATATGTGAGTAGACCCTACAGTATATCTGTTATTTGCTATTATATGTAGCCAAGAATATTATTATTCCTGACTATATTTAAACAAAGGTCGAAAATGAATTTAAAAAATAAATTATTATAATATAATATACAAATGCAAAAATATTCCTACGATAACAAAGAATTAGATGTGTCAATAGACTGTTATGTTGATGATAAAAATGAAATATGGTTCAGAGGAAGAGACATAGCTATTATTCTCGACTATAAAAATCCACAAAAGGCAATCAAGGATCATGTTTTATCTGATGATAGAATCTTAAGAGACCACAAAATCAGCATAAATTCACGATGTAACAAAACGTTACCTCGTGCTGAGGCCACTGATTCACGATGTAACAAAATGGTCCCTCGTGCTGAGGCCACTGATTCACGAGGTAACGTTTTGTTACATCGTGCTGAGGCCACTGATTCACGATGTAACAAAACGTTACCTCGTGCTGAGACCCCCGAAAAAACTTTCAAATGTTTTTTTATAAATGAATCTGGACTTTATTCACTAATACTGTCCTCTAAAAAACAGGAAGCAGCAAAATTCAAACATTGGGTTACATCGAAAGTATTACCATCAATCAGGAAACAGGGGTATTACAATCAGTTTAATGACAGAAGCAATAATATGCTGATGATTGAAAGTGAAAATGATCTGCACTACAAGATTGTGTCATTCATCAGAAAGAAATATGAAGATGCTTTAATGGTGGCGGGATTAGGTGAAAATCAAATAAGCTCAAACATGCGAATCAGAAGTTATAAGAAAGGATATATGGCTGGACAGTGTGATTTAATGCTGTTGAATCCCACTAGAAAATACAATGCTCTTTGTCTTGAATTCAAAAGTCCAACTGGTGTGTATCAAGTGTCAGATAAACAAAAAAGTATGAAGCAAATGTATGAGAAAAATAAGTGTAAGTACACCATGAGCAATTGTTTCGAAGACTTGATTCATGAAATAACTAAACACTTAGAAGAAAGCAAATTATACTTATCACGAAGAGAAAGATATTTAAAAAAATAATTTATATAACTATATATTATGGAGAATCAAAATGTTAAGAGAGGTCGGGGAAGGCCTAGAGTTCTCAGTGATGAGGAAAGAAAAAAACACAAGACTACCTATATGTTAAATAAAGAATGGTACTGTAACATATGTAAGACAGGACGTAACTACACAATGGCAGGAAAATCTTGTCATATTAAAACAAAAAAACATCAAAAAAATATTCTTCAATAATTACAATTCAAAAGGATCCAGTAATTGGATCAATTGAATTCTCAACTATATTTAAACACAGACGGAAATGTTTTAAAGAAATAATAACTATATATATATCATAAATGGAAAAAATTATCGAAACTAATAGTAATATGGACGAGAAAAGTCTCAAAAAATTGAGCAAATCCAAGCTAATCAAATTGCTGTTGAAGCAGCAGAAAAAGCCTAAAGTTATTATAGTTGATGACACAAAACCTGTACCTAAACCAAGAACAAGACCAATTCCCGCCCCAAGGACGAAAAGACCAACTGTGAAAGAATTGATTGATTATTTTGAGAGGAAAAGATTACCAGCTCCACCAAAAGAATGGTTGGATGAGATAGAACAATTGAAAAAGAAACCAACACCTGCACCGAGGACAAGGATTGAGACATTAGATACTGCTTTGAAAGGATACACGAAATCTTTTGAAATCGGTATAAAAAATGGCAAAGACCCGCTTGCGCAATTACAAAACACGAGAAAGGCCCTTGAGTATCACATTAAAAAACTGTTGAATGAAATGAGAGGTCTTAAATTTGTTGAAACACTCAAAGTAACCTTTACAAAAATGAAAGATGGATCAATAGAGTATAAGGTAGCTTATTTCAACAGTCAAGTTCAAACAATTGTGAATGATCTGGAAGTCACTGAATCACTGCAATTGTCAAAACAGCAAATCTCGAATAAGATAGCTCAATGGATATCTGAAGGTTCAGGTTGGACTGTTGATTCAGTTGATAGTCATTATATCAATGTTGTGAAATATGAACTTTTAAGAGGCTCCTCATACATTAAACTACCGAATGAACTCAGAAACAGTGCAAAGGGTTTAATTAACTTGAAAAATGAGGATAATGAATGCTTCCGATGGTGTCACATCAGACACCTGAACCCACAAGAGAAATACCCACAGAGGATTAAAAAAGTTGACAAAAAATACATTGAAAAATTGGATTATACAGGGATTGAATTCCCAGTTGCAACCAAGCATTACAACAAGATTGAAAAACAAAATGAGATAAACATCAATGTTTTTGGTTATGAGAATAGACAGCCATATCCAATATATGTATCAAAAGAGAAATATGCAGACTGCTTGAATCTGCTTCTAATAACTGAAAATGAAAACAAGCATTATGTGCTAATCAAAGATTTCAATAAGTTCATGTACAATCAAACAAAGCACAAAGAAAGAAAACACTTTTGTATGCATTGCTTACAGTGTTTCAGCTCTGAAAGGGTTCTGAATGATCACAAGGGCAACTGCATGCAAGTAAATGGCACACAGGCAATAAAAATGCCAAACAAAGATAACAACATAGTGAAATTCAACAACTTTCATAAACAACAGCAGGTACCATTTGTTATATATGCTGACTTTGAGGCCATCACTGAGAAAATACATGGTTGTCAACCCAACAATGATAAATCATACACTGAAGCCTATCAGAAGCATACTGACTGTGGCCACGGCTATAAAGTAGTTTGTTGTTATGACGATAAATACAGCAAACCAGCAGTAATATACAGGGGTGAAAAGGCTGTGTACAAATTTATGGAAGCTATGCTTGAGGAGGTCAAATATTGCAAGAATGTTGTGAAAAAAAATTTTAACAAACCATTGAAAATGACTAAAGATGATGAAGAGAAATTCCGAAAAACCAAAGTTTGTCACATCTGTGATAAGAAATACACTGACAAAGATATCCGAGTTCGAGATCATTGTCACATCACTGGTAAATACAGAGGTTCTGCTCACCAAGATTGTAATCTGAAACTCAGAGTGAACCCTGAAGAAATAAAAATACCAGTCATATTTCACAATCTAAGAGGCTATGATAGTCATTTTATTATGCAGGAGATTGGAGCCATTGTTAAGAAGCACACTTACAAAAACAAGAAAGGTGAAGACTGTCAAATGAATATTAATGCTATCCCAAATAACATGGAGAAGTATATGGCTTTCATGCTTGGCAACCACTTGACCTTCATTGATAGTTTCCAGTTCATGAGCTCTAGTTTGGAAAAACTTGTAGGCAATCTACCTAGAGAAGCCTTAAAATACACCTCACAAGAGTTTAAGGGAAAGGATCTTAATCTGATGGCACAGAAAGGTGTTTATCCTTACGACTACATGGACAGTTTCGATCAATTCAATCAGAAGCTGCCATCAAAAAATGAATTCTATAGCATACTGAGTGATGAGCATATATCAGATGAAGACTATACACATGCTCAGACAGTATGGGAAACATTCTCTTTGAAAAACATGGGTGATTATCATGACCTGTACCTTAAAACAGATGTACTCCTACTGGCTGATGTATTTGAAAACTTCAGAAAAACATGCCTTGAGTACTATAAACTGGACCCGTGTCACTATTTCACATCTCCCGGTTTATCTTGGGACGCCATGCTAAAAATGACTGACATAAAATTAGAATTGATGACAGACATTGATATGTTCCAGTTCATTGAAAAGGGTCTGCGTGGAGGAATCAGCTATATAGCCAACCGTTACGGTAAAGCAAATAATAAATACATGAAAGAGTATAATGAGAAGGCGCCCTCTAAGTATATCATGTATCTTGATGCTAACAATCTTTACGGTTGGGCTATGAGTCAATATTTACCAACCGGTGGTTTCAAATGGTTGACACAAAAACAGATCAATAATTTAGACCTGTCTGTCTATAAAGAAGATAGTGCAAATGGTCTGATACTTGAAGTTGACCTCAGATACCCCCAGGAGTTGCATGATCTGCATAATGATTACCCGCTTGGACCGGAAAAGGTCAAAGTGACTGGGGACATGCTATCAGATTATTGTAAAAACATAGCGAAGAAATATAAAATATCAACTGGTCTGGTACATAAACTGATACCAACATTAAGCAACAAAGAAAAATACGTGCTCCATTACAGGAACCTCCAATTATATACTGATCTCGGTTTGAAAATAACTAAAATCCATCGAGTGTTAGAATTCAATCAGTCCGCGTGGCTTAGGCAATATATTGATTTCAATACTGAAAAACGTAAGAATGCTAAAAATGCTTTTGAGAAAGACTTTTTCAAGCTGATGAATAACAGTGTATTTGGCAAAACGATGGAAAACCTAAGAAAGCGAGTAGACGTCAGATTGGTGACTGATGAGGAGAAGCTATTGAAATTAGCCAGTAAACCGACATATGTTAGCAGTAAAATCTTCGATCAAAATCTAGTAGCTGTTCATAAGATAAAAGAAACACTCACCCTGAACAGGCCGGCATATGTGGGTATGTGTATTCTAGACCTTAGCAAGACACTGATGTACGATTTCCATTACAACTACATCAAAGAGAAATATGGAGATGAGGCAAAATTATTATTCACAGACACAGACTCACTGACATATGAAATTGGAACCCATGACATCTATAGAAATTTCTGGAAGGATAAAAATAAATTTGACAACAGTGAATATCCTGAAAGCTCGCCATTCTCCGATAAGACCAATAAAAAAGAAATCGGTAAGATGAAAGATGAGACTGCTGGAGTCCCAATATGTGAATTCATAGGACTGAGATCGAAGATGTATAGCTATATTAAAGATGATCAGAAAGGAGGGAAGACAGCAAAAGGTATTAGGAAGAA
Source organism: Pachyseris speciosa (assembly GCA_016490735.1). NCBI lineage: Eukaryota > Metazoa > Cnidaria > Anthozoa > Scleractinia > Pachyseridae > Pachyseris > Pachyseris speciosa. The sequence goes on along the minus strand of JAEMWC010000210.1, from coordinate 962,055 downwards.
TATTATTAAGAATGACATTAAACACAAAAATTATAAAGAGACACTATTTGATAATAAACAGATGCATCATAGAATGAAAACAATTAGAAGTCAGAACCATCAACTTGGAAGTTATGAGATAAATAAAGTATCACTCAGCTGCTTTGACGACAAGCGTTATATTCATGAGAATGGCGTGACAAGCTTTGCTTATGGTCATTATAAAATCTAGCTGTTGACGTCACGCCATATGATTTTTGTGAGTTTTAAAATACTGCCCTCTTTGGGGGGTTTCCCTTTCGAATGAGTCATCAAACTACGTCAGATTTTTCGCTTTTTACACATGCGTATTATTTTTTATCTTTGTAAATTTCATTTATGTACCACAAGCATAAAAATGAAAATACAAACGAAAATATAAGGGTTGTTTCACACAGATAAAGCGTGGCTTGTATACAGAGTATACTAACGATTGGAAAAAGCGGGGGCCTTTCGTTAGCGAAATGTATACAAGCCACCCCATGGAATAATGAAAAACCCCCGCCGTTATTCCATGGGTTGAAATAATAAAAAAATAATAAAAAAATGAAAAATAAAAAATGAAAAATAAATAATCACCCTTAGATGGTGTCGGATTGTTGGGTAGAGCTATAGTGAAGCTTCGGCTTCTCAGAAGTGCCGGTTCAATCTCAAGCCGGAGGGTGAAAAAAACAAATAAACAAATAATTGGCCCCAAGAGGGTCTGATAGGGCCAGAGCGGAGTGGAGGTGGGAAAGAAATGATAGTGCTCTGGTGGTGTGGAGGTGGGAATTCAAAAAAACCTCTCATGAGGGACGGGTGGTGATTCAAATTCCAAATTAAGTCCCTCATGAGAGGTTCTGGTGGCCACCAGTTTTGCTATTTTTTTTCTGCAGCTATAGGCGATGACTCATTCCCTGTTTTCCGAGAATGTCACGCTTGGTGATTTTTCCGAGAATGTCACGCATTTTAATAAACTATAGATGAAGTGTGCTGACCTTGGTTCCATCAGATTGAACAACTATAGATTCCATCAAATTAAATAATTAAATAACTATATATTCCATCAAATTAAATAACTATATATTCCAGAATACGAGATCAGAAGGCAGTAGTAGTTTGGGGAAAACGAGATTAAATGATTTCGTACCCCCAAACACTATACTACTGAGACACAAACAGTATGATGAGCCAATCAGAATATGAAGTGATTACATGTAACCGGCGTCAAGTGCGGGAAAATGGGCTCGTGCAAGTCACAATTGGTTTTGGTTTTTCTTCTCATTGGTTGAGAAAGTGGCGCGAGTTTTTCTGGCCAATCACAGAGCGAAGCAATGCAAAACCAAAGCAAAACCAGAATTACTTTCAACACACAATTGAAAACCGCTCTACAATACAATGCAAACATACTTTATTCGTCCCAAAAGGGCTTTTCAGAATAAAGGTGCAATTAAAATAAAAATTGTTAATTAAAATACAACTAAAACCTATGCATAAGACTATTAGTGATACAAAAAGTCAAAATACCAACAAATTAAGCTAGCTTAAAGCATCATTAAGTGTGATTTATACATAAGATTGCTGTTATAGTAATTTTTGGGGCTGTCCTTTTCCCATTGTCCTCTTTGAACAATGTTCACGCTTGTATAAAAGCTGAATTTGCTTTGCCACGGAATCCACTCTCTCAATATATAGTAAAGATAAACTTGCAATTTCTTTTCCTTTCATTGCTTTCCCCAGCTTAGGAATTTTTGCGAAATTACAGTAACCAATGACGTGCCAGTCATTGTCAAAATACACCTCAATTTTGATGGCATTTCTGTCCTCGATGTTGTCTGGTTCAAATTCGGCGCATACAGGCACAGGTTGGTGTTTCCTTTTAGCGTTATCACACATTACTAAGGCCTTTTGATACCATTCCTCGTGGAATGAACCCTTCAGTTTAAAAACTTCTGCATGAAGCTCATCGTTCGATTCGTGCTCAGAGTCCTGTTCATCTGACTTCTCATGATCGTCATCTTCTGATTAATGTAAGGATTCCAGATTGGGAGGCTCTAAGCCACTCTCATCACGGGGACAAAAACGAACCAAACATGACGCACTTGCCGAGAAATTTCCATAGTTGCATTCTGTGCAAGTGAGGTCTATGGGATGACAAAATGAATCGATTGCTTTCTCCTGTTGAATGGTCGAAGCCGGACCACGGCAGCCGCGAAATTTCGACGCAAAACTTCGAGATCCCATATTATGGCTCCTGTCAACTCTTCACTGTTGTCGCCCTCTGGATTTACAAACTATTAAAAGAGAATTGGCGTGAGGACATACTGCAATAATCATCACCACCAACAACAACAACATGTTCACACATGGCAAAGCACAACTTAATACTGTGTGGTTTTAAGATGAATTATAACCAATGATCAGTACATGATAAGTATACACTTACTGTAATGACGGGACTGCTCAAACCGTCGAACAGTTCTTCAGCCGACCGATTGTCGATGTACTTTGGCACCAAGCAGACCCTTCATTCTTGCATGTTTTCCAAGTAACTCCAATGGATTTCTTTGCAGCACAGAGTTACACAGAGTTAAACCTTTTAAATGAACACCAAAGTTTTCCTTAGAAACGCAATGGATGTAAATTAATCGTGTTATTCTGAAGGCAGAGCACTTTGGGTTGTACCATGTAACAAACGATGATCCCGCCATCTCGGTGATCTTCCTGTGATCGCTGTTTCGACCAACTGATGACGCCATTTCAGATTGGGATACTATTCGTTCTTATTCTGGTACCTGAGCTAATGTACATGCAGCTCTAGCCTTTTCAACTTGTCCATAAAGAGTATAGCATGGATTTTGTAAACGTTTACCCAATACGGAAGCTGTAGGTTAAGCCATTGAAGATGCATAGCATTGCTGAAGAACTCGAGTGAAATCTGCTTCACATCTGAATTTGCTGTTGATGTCATTGTATCGGTACTGGAAAAAGGGATCCCCTTTTTGTATAGTTAAGTACTTGTGATCATTTGGTGTTTCTGTGGGAGATAACAGCTTGATGACCCAAGAAGGCAACATTCCAGCGCCATATTGATTTCGGTGTTTGTGATAGCATAAACTCCTCTGCGGCGTCTTGTTTATTCAGTAAATGACTGTGTGTGGATCAATCTTTTTAATCTATGCAGCTCAAATCTCTTTAAGCATTCTTTTGACACAGCTTCAAGCTACTTTGTACTTTCCCTTCTTCATACATTTTGGAAGTGATTTTTTTTCCATTACAACTGATTCCAGCAATCCTTTTATTTTAATAAAACGGCTCATAATAGACCTCTTTAGCTTTTATGTTTTGTTTTCCTAATGTAGATCGTGATGTTACCCTAGAGAACTGTTTGTTTGAAATTCTGCCTTCTTCACATGCATAGTTACGCATAATTTATGAAAACAGAAAGGGAAATCGCCTTGGGACCTACATTGGGAAACCAAAATATACAAGCCAAAGAGGTCTATTTCCAAGACCGTAAAAGCTATATTAAGCACCCCGTCTCTGTTAACCCCCGCCCCTCTCTCTAATAAGGCCCCCATTTGGAAGTCGCGGCTTTGATTAATTTTTGTGTCCAGTGTTGCGTAGTAACTAGACACATTGCAAGAGTGGTAAAAGATTTCACAAGTGCTTCATATAGGATAACAAATGATGTTATGGTTTCAGTGAAATTGCTCTTACGTAACTGGCTACATGAAGTAAGCGACCACCTCGTAACACAAAAATATGACAAATGTGTAACCGTAATCACGTCAATATTTTTTGAGAGATCAGTTTGTCGTAGCTGGGCCATTTAATAGGTCAATCACGGCAAACCAACAACAAATCCATCACTGTGGTTGCTTCGTGATGTACTGTTGAACCAATCATTGATCAGTGAAAACATCCTCTCGACCTGTAGGAATTAGCAATGAAAACGTAAAGCTTGTGGGATGTGGCTGGAGTGACAAGGATACTTCAGAAATTAATGTGATCAAGTAAGCTGAAGCCACTCAAAGGGCACTTAGGCCACAAGGTAGCGGGCATTACCCCTTAAATCTACCAAAGCAAAGATTGAGCCCAAGCATTAGCAGCCATGAACAGCTGTTTCGGCCTTGTTAGGCCTCATCAGCATGGCATAGCTAATGCTCAGGCTCAAGTACCCAGATATCAATAAAACAAGCAATGAAAACGTAAAGATGTGGGATGTGGCTGGAGTGACAAGGATACTTCATAAATTAATGTGATCAAGTAAGCTGTATGCAAGGTTCCATGCCTTCTGGTCCACTGCAGCACTGTGGTGATGATTGAAGTATTGAGTTCGATGATTGTCGTAAAAGTCCCATGGTTCATGCCTTCATTATCAGGAGTGAAAGAGCTGCGGTCCGTTAGGGATATAGTAAAATGCAATGAAATGTGGCTTATGATAGTACTAGTAGTAGTAGTCTTTATTTCACTGATAAAATACATATCAAGTGTTACATGGATTATATATAACTATTAAATACTTAAAAATGCGCCAAATATGCATTAATTACCAATAGCTAAATTGTAATTAAAACTAAGTCTGTTAATAAAAGAATTCTTAAAACGCTCAGTATTACAAATTGGAAATGTAGGCTTGACTTGTCTAAGCTTAAGGGTAGCAGGGTTAATCCTAGGAAGGGAGTGATGTAAAGGATGACGTTCCCACTCGCTTAATTTCTTAAAAATACCTTTATCGGACTTTTCTGAGCAATTAATAATGGAAACAGGAGTGGACGTGTATCTTCGTTTATGACAACGATCAAGGAAACATTGTATGGTATTAAGTTCTGGTGGAGATGAACCATATACAGATATTACCAGGCTGTCAATCAGTATAGAATCATCGTCGCTGGATTCTTCGTCGCTCTCTGACTCGTCGTCCCACGGTGATTCTTCGATCGCTTCATTGTCGACATTGTCTCGCGCTTGAAAGTATAACTCGGCAACTTCATCAAAACTTTGAACATCTTCCGACATAACATGCAAACACGAAACTTCCGTTCTTGAACTCTCCATGATAAAAACGCGATAAACATATGCTGGCTAGCAATGGTTTGATAATGTTTTGATGTGTCTATATGTGTAACCATAGCTACAAAGAGGTATTTACATCCCATAATAGTTTCTGCTGTCTCGAATCACTTGAGTCAAGGATTGGAAAAAATATCGCGCCTGCGGATATTAAAAGCAACAGCAATCTTGCACCCTTCACAGCGAAGTAAGAAAATAACTGCTTCCTTTTCAAGTACATCAAGATTTTATTAAAAAGGTGATCAATTTGTTAAAATTTCCGCCTAATAGAGTCTGTTTTCGTCGCCATTTTATGGGACGGTGATAGTGATATCCTTTAAAAGTCGATTTTCTTCTTCCTTTGTGAGAATTTATATTCGTTAAACTTAATAAAAATACGGTTTTTGGGTTTTTTAATTTAGTGTGCTCTAGTGTGTTTCAGCGTGCAAACTCACGTGAAGTATTTCTGCCATTTTTCTTTTTAATTTAGTGTGCTCTAGTGTGTTTCAGCGTGCAAACTCGCATGCTAAGCGTGTCAAGATTTAGCACGCAAATCCAACAAAAGGTTTAGCGTGTTAACATATCCTAAACAAAACCTGATGTGTTCTTTATTGTCCAACAAATTAAATATGCACATAAAGTGTGTCGTAGGACACACTAAGCGTGCTGTGTTGTGAGCGTGCTATCACCTTTATCCCTGTTTTCCCGTGGAAGGTCACATATGATTCTTAAATCCACAGTTTCAAATACATGATTTTCATATATTCATTATCACATAATTATTCATCAGTCATGGGTATATTACGAACCAACAAAATGAACGTTATAACGTTTAAAAAAACAAACAAACAAACAAACAAAAAACAAACAAAATGAACAGCTCCCAGTTGGCTTGTTAGCTCAGTTGGTGCGCTGCTCTGGTATCGCAGAGGTCATGGGTTTGAATCCCATACAAGTCTGAATTTGTTTTCAGGCTTTATTTGCACTACTGCTTCAGTAGTGTTCATAACTGGGATGATCATTCACATATTCAGTATGGATTAAATAATAGGGATTTTAAGTCTAGTACAGCAGGTTTTGACTGCGGAAGAACGGGACAAGGACATACAGTTCCGCGGAAATTTGAAGCTCTTATTTACATCAAGCAAGCCGTACTATGTTGCATTGTACGAAACGTTTATAATCTTTTTCTCTTCGGTGAAGTGGCAGAAGTGGGTATGTCATGCCATATGTTAAAGAAATAAGAGATTTGCTTCTTCTGTCCCACGGTGTAAATTTTATTTCTGTACACAACACAACATCATTTTGTTGACTCCATTCCATGCGCCTAAAAACAGCAAAATTATAACAATATCAAACTTGATTTTCCAGTCATGCGCTTTCCTCGCCCAAATGCTAATATACAAGTTCCAATAAGTAAAATATTTTCCACTATAATGGAAGGTTTCCGAATTCGATTCTTTGGAAAAGCTGTGCCAAGAATCGTGAAAGCTGGTTAATTGTATTGCTTTCACAGCTCGCCAGAAACATGTTTGAGTTTCACACCTCCCACTGCATTTAGTGCTCAAAATCGAGAAATGTGTTTTGAGAAATCACTAACGTCACGGCCAAAAAGGGATAACATATCTGTATGTTGACGTTTAGGTTCAAACACTGGCATACGAAGCATGTACAGTGCAGGAAAACACATCAACAGACTTATGTACTTTCCACTTCAGCCGGCCATGATTCCTACGTATTCAGCAAGCTGACTACGGCTAGAAACCAGGCCTTTGATGTGTGGCTGGAAGCAAAATTACTTCCGGTCACCATACTAGACTCTTCCGTAGTCTTTGCTTAAAGTCCCTAATATACCCAGTTCCTTGAAGTTGAGTTCTTAACAGTGAGAGTGAATATTTAATGCTCACTCTCCTTTACTTGTGGTTACTGCACTTAAGAAGTAGCCTCTATGTCACCACGTGGTTTGTCAAAGTGACTTAAAGCCTGTGGTGGCAGCATATGCTTGCAAGCATACATTTAGTAGCCACATGCACTCACAGAGTACCTATTTCAAGTCAGGTCAAGTCATCTTTATTATTGTTTTGGGTACCAATTTTGCTGAACAACCATGTTATTCCTCAATAAATTTTCAGTTCCAACACTTTTGAAACATTCTCTAGCGATGATAACCTGTGTTACATATAGATTTTAAGAGAGATGAATTGCAATTGCTGAAACATCACAGCTGGTTAAAGTCATTGAACAAATTAACCACTGCATAGCAAGCACCACTAGTACCTTATGTTACTCCTCCTGGACTTCTGTTGATTTGGCTTACTGGAGATTTTCCAATTTGGAAATACAATAAGAAATTGGTTGCTGAGATATTACTTGAAGTAATAATGTACATGCAAGAAAAATTTGAATGCATGAATAGCTATCAGACACTACTCATTCAAGAACTCTCGTAGGAAAGTCAGGATAAAACCCAAAGCTGAGTTGAATGCCTAGCCACAGTTTTTGAACAACATATTATTCATTATAGTCACCATCCAGTAGGAACAACATATTACTTGCAGTAAATTTTATCCACTACATATTGTCTTATTCAATGTTTAAAACTGGCCACTCTTTGAACATGTGATGTCTCATCTTAATAAATTGCCATTGTAATCCTTGAGTTGATTTCATTTGTTTTTTCACAATTCCAAACTTGTCTAACCATTACAATCAGCAGATGATCTTCTAAATGTCATTAACTTCCGGGACTGGTTGCTGTATTTCAAACGACTTGCTTGCAGCTAAAAGCAGGGGATTTTCTAATACAGGATCCTCTCTTGCAAACTATTCGTCCTATAAAAATAAATAGTTTGCAGTATGAACTTTTCTATATTAAATGCTCAAATGTAACTTGACTGATACTTCAGGTCTTTTTTAGGAAGGATTCATACGTTCAGATACAGGTACTGGATATTTAAGCACACTACTGAAAATAGGCTTTGTACAAAAACTACATAGATTCAATTTACCAGCATTTAAAATTACATACTTGAAAAGTACCATACAACAATTTTAAATACAAAATTTATGCATGTTAGAAAGTAGTGCATGTCTATGTTGTAGGTTGTTGTGAAAAGAGGTCGGGTAGACACGTTTTTAGTAGCACTTCGTGTATGCGTCATGAAGAGTATTGCGTGATTTAATTTTAGGGCGGGAGTTAATCTGTTTAGAGGTCGGGCAGATACACATTACATTTAGAAATATAAGGTATATCGAGAGCAAGAATATAGAGAGTTATGGAGGGTGTTTTATGCAATTGTGGAGGCATAGAGTTATCAAATCATTATGAGGATTGTTTATTTTCATTTTATCTTGCGGAGGTTAAAATATATACACAATGGAGGGAATTTACGGAAAGGCATCAGAGTGTGGTGAATTCATTGATTTCGATTTATGAGAGAGACAGAACTTTGACAAGGGGACAGAGAGAGCGTTTGAGCCATATTGCCCACTTTCAGCGGTTCGTCTGCGTGAATGAGAGTATAGTGGATGACATTTATCGGGCTATGAAAAATAATGGAATTCGGACGGCTGAATGTGAAGGTCGTGTTGTCATCCGTGGATTGCAAGAACGTGCTGTGGAATATGTGGAGTTTGAGGAGGCTTAAATTAATCTTATTGGTTTTTATTTTGATTAAGTAAGTCAAAAGTAAATGAGATTGAAAGTGATTGAGTTTATTCAGATTACGAGATTTTTTTATCGCGTTATTCAGGTAGTCATACTTTCTTTGTTGTGTTATTTTAGTCGCATCTTGTTTTTATTGATAGTGTCAAATGAAAGCGCATCTTGGGATAATGGAGAGTCTGTTATGCACATGTTCTTCTAGCGAATCACGCCATTTTGGTGATTGTTTGTATTCGTTTTATAGAAGAGAGAGTGATATTTATCACCAGTGGGAGATTTTTAAAGAACAACATTCTGCAGTTGTAAATGCGTTGGTTCTTGCGGCAGAGTTGGATCAGTGTTGTACAGATGATGGGAAGTATGCAGTCAAACAGATTGTTCATTTCAATAATTTGGCTGCAGTAAATTACAAGATTTTGGATAAAATTTATCTCGGCATAAAGGAAGAGGAGTTACGGTTGGAAGATTTTGAAGGTCGTTTCTGTGCTATTTATAATCAATATCAGTCGGCGATGAGATGCATAGAATGTGAAGAATTGTAAAGGTATGTATTTTCTCATTTTTCGGGGATGGGACCTGAAAGACTTTGTGTGTGTCGGGATTTTAGTTTCATTTGCGTGTTCTTTTAGTCAATAGTGACACGTTTGAAGATGAGTAAGATGAAAATACATGACGTTTCATGTATCGTGTGCGAGGGTAGAATAAGTGAGGATCATTCATTCACACCACAGTCTCAGTTGATGTCAGTCGAGGATTATGAATTGGAAGAGGATATCGCTCTTAAAAGATTTTTCATATATGGGAAGAGTAAGTGTTTTAGGAAGGTGTTGTATTTCGCGTGTGATTTCACTCGTCATGGGTGATTCGTGTGTTTTTTGTTACGGCATTATATGTGATTATTATAAGGGTAGGAGTTTTTGGCTGGAAGAATTTGTAAATGCAGGAGAGAATCTTTTACCAAAGGTTGAATTTTATTTACCAGGTAATTTTCTGAGGGTTTTTATTTTTTCGTTTAAAAAAATGTAAAATAAGTTTTGTGTGTTTTTGTTATAGATTTGTACAACGACGGTGATGATGATGATGATGATGATGATGATGATGAGTTTCTCCATCGACCGAAAAGATGAAGTATACGTAAAAACATTGAAAGAGAGTATTTCAATTCAGACGATAATTGTGAAGGCGATTTAAATGAAATAAAGGAAGATAAGAACGAGGAGAAGAAGGAGAAGAAGAAGAAGAATAATAAGAAGAAGAACGATAAATAATAATGCACATTATTTCAGATATTGTGGATTTATTCATACAAAAAAAGATGTGTCAGTGCCTTTTTAATAAATTCAATGTTTTTCTCTAGTTCGTCTCTCATATTATTTTTATATATCATGACCAATAAAGCTCTGTGTTGGTGCGGGTGTTCTGTGCCGTTGGCGGTAGTTGCTACTTCATCCCATTTTCTTGCAATGTTTTCAGACAAAGTATCCACTATCTCTTCTATTCGTCCAATGCGCTGTAGACATTTCTGTGAGAGAATTATTTGTTCTTCTAGAGTTTTGGCTATAAAAGGATTTTTTCCCCATTGTTCCGATGTCTTTACACGCATGTTGGCACCAGGGATGCCTTTGAGTACTGATCTTGGTTTTTCAATCTCCTTTAAAAATGATGTTGCTTGTAATTTTAGTTTTTCTTTCTGCCATAGAGGACAACCGATGAGGGCAAGACCATATGTGAAATTTATAGCTTTTTGGGGGTGATGAATGATGGTTCCAGGACATATACAGCATAGCGATGTACGTTTAGATGTCTTCATCCCTCTTGCTTGTTTCGTGTAGTTTTTTGCTTGGGGATTGGCATTGGGGGCCAAAATTTTATATTTCTGGATGTTTTGTTTAAAAGATTAAATGGAGTTAGATTAATTGGTAAATAGGATTGATTTTTTGACAGTCGTCATTTTTCGGGAGGATTTAACTGTTTGGCTAAGTAAATAGGATTAATTTGTGCGGTTGTCATTTTTTGGGGAATTATAACGTTTTTTATAATAGAGCATCACGCATTATTTAAGTAGAAAAGTTCAAAATAAATATGGTTCGTGACGGTTGGTGTTTAAGATATGATATTATTCAGACAAGTTGTTCAGCATGCCTAGAGGAAAATATCCAGTATTATTTATCTTTTTGCACTTTCTGCCATAAATATGTGTGCGGTTGGTGTGAAGCAGATTTCGTAGATTTTTAGAATTGTTTCTGTAAAGATTGTGAACGAGATCGTCTGGTCGATAGGTGAATGTGACATAGTTGATCTAGTCTGAACGTTTTCGGAGGTAGGGGAAATTTGCCTTCCGTTGTATTCATATTCCAGTGAAATCTGTTTTTTATAACAGATTTTCACTGAAATGTGATTGTAAATGAAGTATAATATTTATTTCTCTACTTTTTGCAGGTGATACGTGTTTGTTTTATTGACATGGAACCTGTCGGGATGGCTTCGTCGGTTTTGATGCAGAATGTGAAGTTAACACCTATAGAGAAGTGTCTGCGAGAAGAAATTGAAAGTCTGGATGATCAATTCAGGAGGAATCGAAAAGAAGAAGAAGAAGAAGAAGAAGAAGAAGAAGAAAAAGAAGATTTGTATAGTAAATATTGTATAGGATATTATGGTGTTTTGATCAAATTGTTGTGGTTAATCGAACATTGCGAAGTGTTATCTTTTACTCTGCTGATGTGCAGTCATTTCGCTTTCTCACGTCTTGTTCGTTTGCTTTCGGAACATAAATTGACTTTTGCATGGTTTAAAAGGTTATTTTATTTCCATAAGATTGATCCTTTACGAAGTCTTAAAGATGTTTCATTTAGGAAGCTGAAAATATGGTCTCAGTGGTCTAATTTCGCGTTTGAAGAGAGTTTATAGTGAGGAAGATTTAATGACCGATAATATACATATTTTTACAATGAATTGTCATTCAAATGCTTGCGAATATTTGAAAAAGTTTGGGATAGAAGGATGGAGTCAACCGGTAGATGGGGATTATTTCCAGTCTTCTCATAATATAGAGAAAATATTATTTATTTATTTATTTATTTATTTATTTGCCATTTTCACAATATTTACTTTTAATACACCTAAGTTAGTGGCGAGGAGACCTCAGGAAACCACAAGGCTTATAGGAGAGGCCACCTCGAAGGATAATATATAAGTATAATTTGGTGCTGTGTGAGTGCGGCATGACAGATTCAGGATTGTTTAAATAAAAATTCTAACATTTTTTTCTTGAAGGTAAGAAAACTTGCTGAACAGGTAATTGAAGTAGGGAGAGAATTCCAAATCATAGGACCTTGAAAGAGAATTGTAAATTGCTTAATGTTTGTACGACAGAAATGAGGGCGGTAACATCCAGCCGTCCTGGTGCCATAATTATGAATTTCACTACTTGTCTCAAACAAGTTGAGGAACATTGGAGGCAACAATTGATTATGATAGTAAAACATAAACTTGGCTATTTGAAATGAGTTCACTTGAAAAATATCAAGGATACCCAATTTAGCAAACAATGGAGCAGAATGTGCTCGATAATCGGAATTGGTGATTGCTCGCACAGCACGCTTTTGCAGAATGAAAATCCTATTTAAGTTGGACACTTACGTGGACGACCAAGAAGAGTTACAATAGGTGATATAGGGATAAATTAATGCGTAGTACAGAGATAATTTGGTTTTTACTGATAGGTAGAATCGGGCCCTGAATATTATACCAACTGACTTAGAAATCTGTTTAGAGACATAGCTAATGTGGTGTTTCCAAGTGAGGTGCTCGTCCACGTATATTCCTAGAAACTTAGTTACGTTAGTCTGTTCCAGAGAATGATTTCCAAAAAAAAGAGAGAGATTACAATTAAGTTTCTTTTGTCTCGACTTAAAGATGACATAACAAGTTTTTTTTACATTGACAGAGAGCTTATTACTTTTCAACCACATGTCATAGTTACACAATTCATCATTTAAAACAGATTGCAACTCAATGGGGTCAGAGTGAGAATAAAAAATACTTGTGTCGTCAGCAAAAAGTAAAGGCTGAGTTAATTTAGAGGCGTTAGGAAGATCATTTATATATAGTAGAAAAAATAAAGGACCCAAAATGGAACCTTGAGGGACGCCACACTTGATGGTCTCCATTGAGGAACAGGCTAGATTAAATTGAACAAATTGTTGGCGGCAAGAAAAATAGCTTTTAATCCACTGCAGAGCCACACCACGGATACCATAATGTTCCAACTTGGTGAACAGAATTTGATGATTAAGAGTGTCAAATGCTTTGGAAAGATCTAAAAACACCCCTGCAGTAGTTTCATGTCGATCAGTTGCGGAGGAAATTTTATTAATGAGATGAGTTAATGCGAAGGAAGTTGAATAATTTTTCCGAAAACCAAACTGATAACAATATAAAATTTCGTATTTTTCAACAAATTCTATTATCCTGTTATACATAACTCTTTCGAAAAATTTCGAAAAATTTGGTAATAAGGAAATTGGTCTATAATTCACAAAAAGACCGGGATCGTCTACTTTATAGATGGGAATCACTTTGGCAATTTTCAGTTTATCCGGAAAAATACCTTTAGAAAATGAGAGATTAATAGTGTCCATCAGAGGTGCAGAAATGAAGTGAAAAGAATTTTTGATCACGTGCATTGGGATGTTGTCATAGCCCGGGGCTTTCTTCGGTGCAAATGAACTGCAGATATCTTCCAGTTCATTAATAGAAGTTGGAGTTAGGGTGATAGGTGAGTTGTTATTACCAGTGAGGAAAGAACGAAAGGAACAATTAACTGTGGGTATAGAATTTGCCAGATTGGGACCAATATTAGTGAAATATTTGCAAAATTTATCAGCAATCTCAGCGGGATCCGTTATAGTACTGTTCTCTGACTTAAATGACGAGGGCAAAGAGGACTTACTCTTTCGTTTGTTGATAACTTCGTGCAACAGTTTCCAAGTTTGTTTAAGATCTTTTTTCGCACTCTCAAACTGATTGTCATAATATGTGCGCTTGGCGACGCGAATTAAATGATTCAGTTTGTTTTTGTATGCTTTATAGTGCGATTCGCAGGATCTGTTAGATGACCGGATTAATCGTTTGTAGAGTCTATTCTTCTCCTTAATAGATTTGAGGAGGCCAGGGGTTAACCAAGGGGAGCCGAGTTTTCTTAACTGTCTATTTGTAATGGCCTTCAACGGGAAGCAGGCGTTGAAAAGTCTGGAATATTCATTGATAAAGCCGTTGTAAGATTCATTTGCGTCATCCTCGTTAAGAAAAGTGGACCAATATGTGTGAGAGAGAGAATCATTGAATTTCTTAATGTTGTCTTCATTAAAAGAGCGCTTGAAAATTTTCTTTACTCCAACGTGCGGTGTAATTTCATCATGAAAATACGCAAAGACGGGAAGATGATCGGATAAATCATTTAGGACAATTCCATTGAACACATTTTTTGAAAGATGGTTGGTGAATATGTTGTCAATTAATGTCGCAGAGTGAGAAGTAAGACGCGTTGGATTCGAAATGAGTGGAAAAAATGCGTGTGAAAATAAACTGTCAACGAATTCCTGAGTGTGTGCGTGATGATTGTATTGAAGAAGATCTAAATTAAAATCGCCCATTATATAGCATTGTTTATTGTCTTTAGAGATGTTGGAAAGAATATCATTAAATTTGTCAAGGAAAGAAGCTACATTTCGATTCGGCGGCCTATAAACAATCCCAACAATAATGTTTTTCCCAAGAGGAACATTAATTTCGACAAAGAGAGATTCGATTAATTCAGGATCAGAAAAATTACAGTTTGGGAGAAGCTTATAATCAAGATCTTTGTGTAAATAAATACCTACTCCCCCACCGGATCTAGATTTGCGATAGTTTGAGATAAAATTATACCCGGTGATGTTTACTAGCTCTGAAGTGGCATCATTTAGCCATGTTTCTGACACACCAACAACAGAGAAAGGCTTAAGAAGATTCCCCAACATTAGATTAAATTTATCGAAGTTACCAAGTAAGCTACGGATATTTAAATGCATTATGGAAAAGCTAACTTTTTTGTTCACAATATCAAGCCGATCATTAAGTTCTTCCTCAACAACATATTTGCTAGTAGGCAGGCGACTTAAAAAGTTTGATTCAGGATCAAGAAAGCTAAAAAGTGGATTGCTTAATTCTGGCTGCTCGATGGGATTAAATAAAAGCGTATCAAGGCGGTCACTGTCAAATTGTACAGGACCGTGGGACAATTCATACAAGGCTAGGTTGAAAGAGCTATCATCTAGATGGTTGAATGGAAGGGTAGATAGGAAGTGCGACTCATCTGCCATCAGAAAGTGACAGGAAAGATACAAATCTACTACATAAATAAATAATCAAAAAGTACTTAGCTCAACGGTAGTCCCTCTCGCTCTGCTAATCTCTCAAGGTCATTGTGAGACTTAATTAGAACTGGGCGAGAGTCTTCAGTTTTTCTCAGGTAAACAATAAAGTTCTTCGACCAGCAGAATCTGAATCCGTTGCGGGTTTGAAACTTTTTAGCATCAACCAGGAGTTGTTGGAGCTGGGGAGTAAGATGATCAAATAATTTCACGTCTTGCATCGAGCATTCGGCCGGTAATCCAATAGATGTAGCTGAAACCTTGCAGGCGTCCTTTCGTACATTCAAAACTTGATCTTTCATGCTCCTTCGAGTGAATTTACATATTACTGGTCGTGGGCCAGAAGATGCATTTCTGGTAGGAATGCGATGGGCAATATCAATGTCGTAATTGGCGATTGAGACTCCCGTTTGTTTAAAAAGGTAAGAAGCCTAGTTACTTTGACGATTATCTTTTTTTCGATGGGGATTTTCATTTTATTTCGGATTTGTGTCGATATTCATGTCGTTCTAGTCAAGACGAAGAAGAAGAAGATGAAGAAGAAATAAGTATGAGCAGTAATGTGAGAAAAAAAAATTCAAGAGCAATAGATTTTAATTTTTTTTTTATTCTACCAATTCACAGTTCGATAAATTGTTTACATTCATCACAGTATTTTGTTGTACAATGTTTTTGCCAAAAATTTATATCGCACATTAAAGTAGGTAATTCCTTTTCTATTTCATCGTTTATTTCTTTGTTCCTTAGTCCAGTGATGTGATCCAATAAAATATTAATTTCAATCTGACCCATTGGTTTTGTTTGTCTTCCATCTTGAAACGTACCCACTGATATAGTCATGTCGGGAGTATCGCTAATTTTTTGCCACATCACGGGTAATTCATGGTTCTTGTCGTATATGTGATCTTGTGATATTATTTTCATTAAGTAGCTTTTTCTTGCTTCCTCACTCTCATCCAGTTCGCGTCTTAATCGACATGTTCGTTTTCTCGTCTTTATCAACCATTTATCTGCTGCTTTTCTCACGCACTTGTTTCTTCGGCTAGTTTCTATAATCCATTTGTCTACTGAATAATTAAAAGTAATAAATTATATTTAGGAAATAATAGATAAAGTTATAGATTAATTCTTTATGACTGATGTGTGCATGATTTGGTCCCGTTCATTGTTGAAAGGTATATGTTTTTTTAAACCCCAATGGTTGTTTAATAAGGCGTAGTTGATCACATGGATATCGGGTGCACCCGTTAATTAAGTCCTTTACTTCGTCTATACGTCGCCAGTGGATAAAGTGTTTTGTTGTTTTTTTAAGAAATATCATTTTGTTGCCTACATCCACAAAGTAATATTTCCACCAGAATTCATGAGCCGAACTCATCGCTTCTATATCACCACATTGGGATCTTGGTGCGTCTGGGAATAGAATTTGTCCAAATATTGTTTCGGGGTGTTTTAATCCATATTGATCGTGAAATGTTTTCATACCATCGTTTTCTTCTTCCATAATGTCGAGTATTGAATCTCTGTCATATTCGCCAATGGCACACATTTTTCCCCAGAATGCGGTCATTTCAAGTGTTTTTAGAAGAAATAATGCTTCTTCCAAATGTCATTTGTTTGTTTTTGTATCCGGGGATTGTATAGTTTTTTCTAAGTTGCTTATAGCTTTTGCAATGGATTTGTCATTTTCTAAATACCAAAACCATATCGAAGGTATAACTCCGTCAAATTTGTCATATAATATCTTGAGGTGATGTGTTGTTAGCCTTTTCAAACGACAATATTTGGGTAGTTGCGTGCCTGTGTTGCGAATATTTTCGTGAAGTGGATTGCCAAAAGCATCCGTGAACATAGAAGTGTACTGTTCTAAACAGCTCTCCACATTTAAAAACCTTTCTAAAGGACGCGGTCTAAAAGCTCCTTTGTTCCTTTTATTCGTGGATATTTCATCGTCATCCCAAGATAATCCTCCATCGGTAAGCATCATGAATAGAGGCAGATGAAAATTATTCTGTGTCATTTGTAGGGAAATGAAAGTAAGGTCTCGATAGGAAATGATCTGTGTCTTCTGGTAGTGTTGTGATTATTTTCACACTTCTTCTATTTCTCTCCCCATGAGATCCTTTTCCCGTTTGTATAGGCACAAGTGCGGTTGTTTTTGTATTTTTGTCTTCGGTGTCGGGATCGTCATTTTTCGTGGCCAGTCAGTATAAATAGTTTAGGAAATCCTTGTTGTAGATGGCGTGATCCGTTTTATATTTTTTGGTATATTGATATTTTTTGGATTTAGAAATATCATCTCCTTTTCTTTTCAGATTTGGCCTGTCTCCTTTTGTTTTTCAAGATAAAGGTTTATAGTTGTCGTTGGGTTTTTGGGGTTATTAAAATGAGCTTCGTGTTCATTTTTTTTTGTGTGTCATTTCTTGGTAAAATTTCAACTGTGCGGGGGGCACTGGTAGGTGTAATATTTCGTCTCCATATTTTTTTAGTATTTCCTGTTTATGAGAAATTAAGGATGCAAGAGTTTGACATTTTAAATCTTTTTCATGTAGAGTTCCATCTACAATGGCTTGTATTATTTTTTCTATTTTCTGCAATTTATCTGCATAGAAATAAACTTGTGCGTTCCTGTTGAATACTGAAATGTTTCTTGCTAAATCTAATGCACCACCATGTTGATCTTCTTCCTTATGCTTTTCATTTTTTTTCTGCTTTCATTTCCTTATATTCTTGCCATTCTTCGGGTTTCATTAAAATATATTCTGTAAAATATTTGTTGTTCACAACTGTCTCATTCATGTCGTCTTTGTCTTCGTCTTGTTTCTGAAGCGTTGTAGTTTATCTCTAGGTATTTCAACCAAATGGGGTTTCAGTAATCGTCCAAGCAGCTCTCTGCGTAAAGTTCTATGTTTCTGCAAAATTCTTCTTTTTTTCCAGTCTAATTTCTGGGTAGCCAGTGCACCAAGTTCTTCAAACTGTTCTATGCTTTCGCCGCACATCTTTATGGTCTTTGAAATTGTGAAAGACATCTGCTATAGTCAACGTGTCTGGCTTTGTTTTGGGTAATATTCCTCTATTTACGAAATTCCGGATTGAATTATATCTATCGTAAATTCTTTTCGACATTTTATCTTGATCTGTTAATCACACTTTTTATGCGTAGAATGTCGACGTAGTCCGTCGGTGTCACAATCTGACCATTTTGTGGATCGTGCAGAATTAATCCATCTATGCCTTTAATCGTATATTTGTTTTTTTTTTCACACGTCTAATTTTTGGCAATTTTTTTTGTCTTCGTGTATAGTTTTTGACGTTGTCTTCCAGTATAGTTATTTTTTCTTTTATCTTTTTTTCTTTTCAGCATAAATTCTAGCAGGTTGTTCTTCTCTTAACACATTTGTGCGAAATGTATGTGGGTTTTTATCTGCCGGATGTGCAGCAATCAACATATATCTATTAAATTCAGTATCTGTCGTGCATCTTTTATACCATTCGTATAACCAATTTAAAGCGTTCCTACTTTCGCAGTTGCGTAGATATCTTTTTATTGCTTATTTTTCGGCCGGAAAGTTGAAAAGTATTCTGTAGTGGCAATTTTGTCTTACTACAACAGAATTTTTTCCTTTTGGATGAAGGGCTTGTTGAGTGAAAATGAGAAAAATATTGTAATGATGTGTATCTGTGGTTAATAAATGGAGATTCGTATTTTCAGAATTCATATCATCCATCATGTCATCGAATATTAATGTTCCAGGTTGTTTTTCAAGAGGAAATAATTCTTCGCAACTTTGCATAGGCATGCCTTTTATAAATTGTGTCCTTTTTTTTTCTTCATTTCTTCAAATTGCGGTTGTTCAGCTGAATTATGGCAATAGATGATTTTTTTCACACAGCCTTTGCCTTGAGTATCGAAGTTCTGTAGATCGTTAAGAAGTTTCGAAGGCCAGAAACTTTTGCCCGAGCAAGTAGGACCTATTAGACACATAATCCCTGGTACTTGAAATCGCACATCTGCTGTTTTTTCCCCTTCCATGTTTTTGTGCTATAACTAGGGAGGCATCAACACATTTAAAAAAAAAAATTGCTAATCTTCTTGCGACATAGAGGCAGTGGTCCCCACAAACTGTAGTATGTTTTTGCTGATAATCTTCACTACTTCTTCTAAAATTATCAAATTTCCCCCATTCGGGAGCGTAATAAGGTTTTTTCCCATATGAATGGAAAAAAATAGGTCTAGAATTATTATTTCTTTTAAAAAATAAAACCCAATGTTCTCCAGACATCCATGAGGGATCTGTATTACTTATAATGAGAAAAGATTGTTTTTTTTTTCACATTTTCAAATACTTTTTCTGCAGAAGTTACTTTTGCTTAGTAAAAATTAGTTGATGGGTCAGTATCCAATGCTCTTTGCAATTCTGCTGTCCAATGCATCTTTTTTCTGTATCTTTAATATTTGTCGGGATCTCCTCCAAAGGAACTTTGAGTGTGTTCAGGTGTCACCATTGATTGTTTAATTTTTTGCTCTGTCGACCATCTATTAGCTGTTGCATTTGCACATGTTATTTCTTCTTGTTCGAAAAATGCTATTATTAAACATAGTTCGTCTGGAGGCAAATCTTCTGAAGAATTAGCCTGATTATCTGTTTTGACTACTGCTTTAATTTTCACATTTTTTTCTGTAAAGCCATTCATGCCGTTATTTTCCGCTCCTATGTTGTAGTAGCCTACATACAGCCCATTTTCAAGTCGTTTTGGGTTCCCGCTTCCTCTTTGCTCTCTTTCAGTTTCACCTTCGGGTTTATCGGCATCTAATTGCATGCGGTAAAGCATTCTTTTCCTTTCGGGTTTATTTGTCGCAGTGCCTGATGTATTTAGGTCAAAAGGTCTCCATGGTATTTCATTGATATCTGGAAAGATGGGTCTGTCGCCATGGCGTATTTGAATTGATGTGACATTGTAAGGTTTTATGCTAAAAGCATCTTTAGTATAATAACCACTACCTACTAATTTCTTTTTGGGGCATCTTTAGTATAATAGCCACTACCTACTAATTTCTTTTTGGGGCATCACAAAGAAAAACCCTTTTTTAGGGAATCCATCAAAGGGATTGGACCAATTTCTTAGCTTATATCCTGTAGTTTGTGTGACTTTTTTCGGGAAAGATTCGCTAACTATCAGTTGAGTTTTTTCAGCTGTCGCCAGTGTTTCATTATCTCTTGTAAATCGAGCCATTTCCATTTCATCGTCTGTCTCGTGTCAAGGGAGTTTAATGTATGTCTTATTTAGGTTGTATACTAATCTGACATCGCTGGCTGTTAAACCATTTCCTTGACCATTTCTCGCGGCTTCACGTGCGACACAAAGTAGGGAATCATCTGAAATAGTCAATGTTAATTTGAAATTTTGCCAGCCTGACCTGTTGTCGGAAATTTCGCAGAAGCTGTTTGGTATGGGTATTTTGAAAAAATTTTTGCCCATTATTGTCTATTAATTCTTCTTCCATTTCTAGAATATTTTTAAACTGTGCGAAAGCTTTGCCGCCATCAGCGTGGAGTTCTGCATTAGTTCTGTAAACACCAACACAACCTCTATCTACCGCTGTTTGGAAGGTGCCAAAATCAGGTCTCTCAAGGTCATAATGATCGTGTTCTTTTGCTATTGTTTCTCTGTTTCTTTTTTCTTTGTCGGTGGTCAACATTTGTTTTCTAAACCATGTTCTGAAGCAGTCTTCCAGTTGGGGGGTATTTAATCTGTCTATAGAGTTCATTTGCATCAATGTTGTGTGAATTACTGGGCAAGGCGATGAAAAGCGAGCGCATTTTGCACTAGCAGGAATCTCAGTAGAACTAGAACTTTCATAAATCTTGTTCTCATTTTTTCGATGGCCTGAGAGATATTTAAATGAAGTATTGTCTATAGATAGATCATCCCATTTGCTTGTTGAAGAATTGTAAAATTGAATTTTGGCTGTTGTGACAAATCTCATTTTTGTGGGGTCGTAAATAGCTGAATTTTGAGGAGATACTTCAAATTCTAATTTAGGGCCGAATTCTTTCGCAGTTAACCATCCATTGTTTCCTTGTGTCGCAAGTGATTTTTGCAGTGGTTCCTGCCAAAGAATTTGTTGACCCTTAAATGTCTTCGATACTTGTACAACGGGGGGTAGATTTATTTTCACAGGTCTTTTGATGATTTCGATTGGATAAGTAGGTTGAAGAGATTTAGCAGCATTTTCCAGGTCGGCCATTTTGAATATTTCGAAGTGTTAATTTGGTGATCAACGTGTATTGAGCAATGCAGAATGAGTTGGGGGGTGCAAGAATAAATTTATTTTATCCACTATCTTTTAGATAGAATGTAGGAAAGTTTCAAAAGAATTGTCTGAGTTATCTCCTTCTTTACCTAATTTTTTTGCGTGTCGTCTTCTTTTCTTCTTCTTTTTCTTATCATGCATTTGGCTTTTTCTTCGTTTCACCCCTTTAGTTTTTGTCTTTTTGTATTTTGCAGATTCATTGTCTGTTTCATCTTCTTTACTGCTAGTTTCTTCACTTTCTTCATAACCATCATCATCATCATCATTTTCTTCTTCTTCCTCTTTGTCTTCTTTTTTATTCCTTTTCCTTTCCTTTTTTTTTAACTATTTGTGTTTGTTTTTTTGGCGTTATTTTCGTTTTTATATTGATTTTTGATGAATTTCCCCATTAAATCAGATAATTTATCCAGTTTCTCATTAGTCGATTTATTTATTTCATACTTCTTTTTTCTTTTGCTCTTATTCATCCTAATGTGCTGTTCTTTCTGTATCATTTTTTTTATAGTCCGAAGTTCTTCTTCTTTATTATTAATTTTGTCTAATTTTTTTGTTTTTCTTTTGCATAGCTTTGTTTCCGTTCTTCATTTTGTTTGGCGCGCAGTTCATCGATGTACATTTATCTTTTCACAGTTTTGTTTAAATCTTGTCTGCTTTGCTGGAGTGATTCTAATTGTTTTTCAGTTTTCATTTCTAAAATTGATTTTGGTCTTTTTCTTGTTTGCGGGCGTCTTTCTCTTCTTCTTCTTCTTGGTCTTCTTTTTCTTTTTCGTTTTCTTCACGCTCCTCTACATCTACTTCATATTCGCTGTCATCGGAATAATTCGAATCTTCTTCTCCGCTACAAACCTCCATCAAATCTCTTTCTTTCATATTTGTAGTCTTATTCCGCATACGTAATTTCGATAAGGTTTCTTTTTTTTTACTATTTCCTTGTCGATATGTTCTGCAATTTTCATCTTACGTTCACTTTTTTCTTCATCTGTAGAAGCTTGTAGAGTACTGTTAGCAGTTGTTTTCCCCACTAAATCGGCTAAGTGATGTCGATTTTTCAAATTTAAATCAACTTGTCCAACTGTGAGTTCTTTCCCCATGGCCGATGTATTAAATCTTAAAATCGGCATGATGTTATTTTTTTCAATCCCCAACTTGAAAATGGTATTTTTTTTTGTCTCACTCAAATGCTGAAATCAAAGACTAAAATGAACTTTCTTCATGGTTAATTGATTTTTATTTGTAAATTTCCAGATTTAGATAACATAACATTTTAAGATAAAGTCTTACTATATTATCTGCCCGATTAAAGGAATATTTTTAAAGGGGCTGTTATCTCCGAGAAGGAGACAAGAACCTTTTTGCCGATTTTCCCTTTTTATTCGTCTTTTTCGTTTATTTCTTCTACCAATTTTTCTCCTTGACTTGCAGAAATATTTGGCGGCATCTCTTAATCCAGCCGGTAAATCCGCTAAAGTTGAAACACTTCCTAAAATACTAGCCGCACTCGGCCAATTTAAAAAACCTTCACCTCTCAATTGATTTCTTCTACGATTCGCTATAACAGCTAAAGGTAAATCATCCTCGCTGTCGCTTTCACTATTGTTGTGGGCTTTTGCAGGCGCTCTATTTCGTCTACCATGTAATTTTCTAGTACAATATTTTTCATGGTCAGTTTCTTTTCTTCTTCTCACTCGTCTAACTCTTGCACCGCCCGTCATACCCAATTTATCGAAAAGCCCATCTAAATTAAAGTATCTGCCGCCTCTTTGTTTCTTGAAAAATCCACCACCGTCTTGAAATAAATCAGTTCCACTTGAATGTCTTCCGCCATCTTGAAATAAATCTCTGCCACTTGAATATGAGTTTCCTCCTTTCCCTCTTTGACGATAGGTGATTTGTCCTGCTTTTCTTTTAATGCGTTTAAAATCAGTGAGTGATCGAGAAGCACCGCCGAAATTCATTCTTTTCTAGTGTGTTTCATCAAGTGACGGAAATTTAGTGTTTTTCTTTTTTTGTGATTTTCAATTTTTAAATTATTGAGGCGGCGTAGATAAAAATGTTTCTTGTACTTTGTTTGTTCTTTAGGCCCAAAGAAATATTTGGTTTTTTTTTCTCTCAGTCTAAATTGTTGTTCTTGTCGAGTATTTCTTCTTCCTCTTCGTCTTTCACTTTTCTTTCTTTTCACACGTGCAGGCATTTCTTTTTTTGCGGGGGTAGATTTTGTCATAGCACTGCCCAGAAGTGCACCAAGACCGGCAATTCTTGATAAAATACCTGCAGCCCCTAACATGGCTTTTTTAGAGTGTGTAGCTAATTTAGGACCATACTTAAGAGCCTTTCTCGTCATGTTTGGATGTCTTGCCAGCATTTGACCGAAATTCTGCACATCTTGAAACGTTGCGCCGCCGATTTGTCTTTTTTTGGGGGGTTTGACGTTTTCCTCATCTCCTCTTTTTTCTCTTTATTTTAGAACCACCTTTTAAGTGTTTTCCTCTATATATGTCGAATAAAGTATACCTAGTCATGGTGTCAACTATCTATTTCTGCAGCAATGCAGGCAGGAAAGATAAAGCAATAGTAAAAGAGCTGCATATCCTTTTCCTTTTTGACCATGTCTTCTAATTTGTCTTCTTCTCTTTCTCGCCCTTCGTCTTCCACATTTTTCACATCTTAATTTTTGTCTTCACATGGTGTTTTTTCCTATGTTTTCTTCTTAAAATGATTATTCACCCGCCAAGCAACCCTGATAATTTGTCCATAATCACTTTCATAGCTACCATTTGTGCTACAGGCTTGACAAAAACTTCCTATAGCACCTTTACCATTTTGATTTTTGCGTTTTCTTCTTCTTTTTCTAGTTTTCCTTTTAATTTTTTTCCTTTTCCCTCTTTGACAACCACCAGGCATCCCCATAGGATTCGGCCAATATCTTTGTGAGGGTAAATAAACCATGTCTTTCCTACACTTTAACTTGTTTGTAATGTGAATTATAACTGAGTTAAAGACGGTGTTAAACATTTTTTTAAATAAAGTTTTAGCGAAAGGAACTTTAGAATAACTCATTTTTTCTAATCTTTCGATTTTTTTTACAATATTCCCTATTAAAGCGCCTAAGCCAGACGTTAAAGCTGCAGCGCCTAATCCCCCAATGCCCATGCCAATTCTTTTTATCTTTCTTGATTTCGCCGCCATGGCTTGTTGTCTTGCCTGTAACTTTCTTAATTTTCGCATTGTTGCAGAAGTCCTTAGCGGAGGTTGACCGCCATGTTGTTTTCTTCTACTTTTTTCATTGATGGCGTAGAAAGCACGTTTTTGGGCTTTTTGAAGACGTCCAGTAGCTGTTTTCCATCCCGTCAAAGGCACTGTGTATGTTGTTTTTTTTTTCGTGTGATCCTCGTGATCTTCTGCATATTTATAAAATTTCTATGATATATTATTATTCAACTTTACTTACTGCAATTAAATAACTGTTATTCACAGTCTAGACCAGATTATAAGGTTATGCTGAAACTGTAAAAGTTATTTTTTTAAAAGATATGAAGTTAAAAAATGAGGAAATAACAAGAAAAAAGACTTAAGAAAAGTACTGTCGGACAATATTTAAGAAGAAGAAGACAAAATGGCTGGGTTATATTTAGAGGAGAACAAAAACGGACATTCTCTATTAGAAATGCTACTCCTAATTCTACTGCACAATATAGAATAAAATTTAAATGTCCAAGTTTTATTCTTTCATTTTAGGCTTGTAATGGATTTTAAAAGTCAGATTTTGAAGTCTACTTTTACAGATCCTTCAACAAGCCCCGTTGCTTTTTCAACGCCTTACAAAGTGTATTTATATCTCAAAGAAAAATATCCTTTCTTATCACTGACTTTGAAAGAAATTCAAGATTATGAACGAGATGAAGTTTTCGCAAATCAAGTGATACGTCGAAATGTGCAAAAGGCGCCTAGGGGCGGGCTTAGAATAATAGCTTACGGTTTAGATGATTTGTGGCATGCGGATCTAGTGGATCTACACAATGGTCATTTTGTCTTGGTATGGATAGATGTTGTACGCAAGAGAGGCGATTTAGTGTGGATTAAAAACAAAAGTGGAAAAGCAGTTTTACAAGGCATAAAGAAACTGGAAGAAAGAAACGGAGGAGTTGTACCTTTCCGTCTACAGACGGATAAGGGGAAAGAATTCTATAATTCATCGGTTCGAGATTATTTGAAAATCAAAGGTGTTACACATTTCTCAAGTGAAGGCGACAAAAAAGCATCTGTGACCTCTCACATGAAAACGTTAACAAACGAGTTCCCGTTTAGAACGGAATCCATTCACCAGTCGTTTCTTACCCATTCGAACGGCTTGGGTCATCCGTACAAACGACTTGGGTAGCCGTTCAAAAAAGTTTCCATCCGTTCTCACGGCTTGGGTACCCGTGCAGAAAACATCTGCACTCGTTTGAACGCCTTCGATCAGCCGTTCATAAAAATCCTCTATCCGTTCGAAGTAAAGGACGTCCGTAGAACCCGCGATTTTTGTTTGTCGTGACACCACAAATTCACGCTTGTCGACACTTGCAAAATAAGCTTGTAAAGAAATTACTCATCAATAAACGGCGCATCATAAGCACTTTTGTAACCGAAATTCAGCGTGTAAAGACAGTATTTTGCCGTTTCAGTCCTCTCTGTGCGCCCTGTGGGACCAGAGATATCACTGTAACATAAATAAAACACGCTGGTTAGGATTGAATTCATTGTTTCATTTGTCAGACTTTATGTCACCGGTTGTTTTTGTGCCGCGCAAAAGCCATAGAGAACAAAAACAAAACATTGAGCACTCTTTAGTGTCCTTCAAGTTTTGTTCCTCGGAAACTGTGGAGCGTTGAACTGCGCTGCAACATGAGTTGAAAATGAAGGAGCGGGTGAGGTTATTTCATATCTGAAGACGCCGACGTGTGAACTAAATGTGGCGACAAGATTACCAAACCCAGACAGAAACGCGTGACGGACAAGTTTTCTGCTTTAAAAAAAACGTTGCTATTATTAAAACACTGTTCTGTATTCAACCACACGGGATTATAACAGAGAAAAAAAGAAAAGACTGAATCACTGTAAACTCAATGATGCGGCTAAAAAAACTCACAAGTTGGCGGTTCACGCCACTGATCTGACTGATAAAGTTTCAAAGCCCGTCAGCAACACATGTGACAGCGCATGACGGACAAGTTTTCTGCTTAAAAAAAACCTTGCTTTTATTCAAAAACCGTTCTATATTTAATCACGCACGACTATAAGGGAGAAAAAAAGAAAAGACTGAATCATTGTAAAGTCAATGATGCGCTAAAAAACTCACAAGTTGGCGGTTCTCGCCACTCATGTGCAATTGTTGTTGAATGAAAATTAATTGATATGCATGTTCGTGTATAAACGTTCGCATCGCAGGCAGATCAATGATCATTTTAACATTATGAATTGTTTTAGGAGCTTTTTCGATTTTTTCTTCCTTTTGATATGAAAGAAAAGTTGTTAAGAGGTGCAGAACCACAAAACTGAATTCTAAACTTTATAAATTACAGACAGTAATTAATTTTATCTCTCTCCAACTACAAAGAGGCGGATCATGTTGTCATTTTCAGTCAACGCAGTCAATTATCGAAATATTTGTGTTCCCGAAAAGAAAAGATTATAACTTGCGTCCGATTTGTATTCTTGCAGTAATTTTGGTCTCTATTCATTCCGCTTTAACGAAAATGTTCACAGGACATGAATTTTTTTTTCGTGGCTGTTGTTGCGTTATCTGTCACATGTTCCGAACTCGTATGCAAAATTTTTAGTGAGTGATAAAAAGGTGCCGAATGACCTTTGTGGTTTCGTTTGGATTCGCAAAGTTTAGATCAGTTTAATTAGCTGAATTTGTTTTAGATCCTAGTTCAGAACGTTTGTTTTGTTTACCGTTTGGCTACTTTCCGTGTGTAATCATGGGTTACCTATTCGTTTGCTATTAAAACCGTTCACACTTATTTTTGGATGTTGTGAGGTGATCAGTTCGCTTGGCGTTTTACATAGCTGTGGTTACGAGTTCACTGACGTTCGTTCAAAACAAGTTTTTGTATTTGGGGTGGCGAATGGTTCTTCAACTGAATAAGTATCTCGCAGAATTTTTGTCAAATTTCACAGGTCTTGGAGTCTCGAATCTTTTCACTTTGTCGTCTTGGAGTGTAGATTTCTTTTGCAAAGCTGGGAAAGTCTTGGGCTCGCAGGAAATATATTAGTCTCAATGTCCCGCAAAGTCTCGGATATAATTATTTTTCATTCGCCTTCCCTTGTATTGGGTCTTCAGTCAGTCACCGGTTCTCGGCTATGCGTTCGAAGTTTTCGTTCATGGTCATCTAAATTCGCAATGTTTACGTGAGCTGCTTACTCGTTAATGACCTCCATCAATATAAATTATTTTCAACGAGCCGTCTGGGCGTTTATAGCTACTCGTTCGAAATTTTCAATGAGCCGTTCAGTCGTTCATGACCCATCCGTGCGAAATTTTTAATCAGCCGTTCAGGGTTCATAGCAACTCGTTTGAAATTTTCAATGAGCCGTTCACAGTTCAGTATCGTGCGTTTCAAACGGGTTGATGACACTGTGATGACTCGTTTCTTACCCGTTCAGTAGCCGTGCGTTTCACCCGTGCACGGAACCCGTTTGTTTACGTTTTCGCGTGAGAGGTCACATCTATTGCGAAAAGTTTTAATAGAACTTGGTTAAATAAGTATCACAATTATTTATCTTCGAAAAATATAGACACACGAAACAAACAAAATATTCTAGATCTTGTTGTAAAAAATATTAATTCATCAAGACATTCGGCCTTAAACGGGAAATCGCCTATTTAGACAGACACGAGCTAGACAGAGACAGAAGACGAGACGACAGACATTGAAGAGACGAGAGAGACAGAGACAAAGCTAGTAAATTAGTTTCTAAACAATTAGATGAAGGGAATTTCTGAGAAATTGTCTCCGAGTTTAATTAGCTGAATTTGTTTTAGATCCTAGTTCAGAACGTTTGTTTTTGTTTACCGTTTGGCTACTTTCCGTGTGTAATCATGGGTTACCTATTCGTTTGCTATTAAAACCGTTCACACTTATTTTTGGATGTTGTGAGGTGATCAGTTCGCTTGGCGTTTACATAGCTGTGGTTACGAGTTCACTGACGTTCGTTCAAAACAAGTTTTTGTATTTGGGGTGGCGAATGGTTCTTCAACTGAATAAGTATCTCGCAGAATTTTTGTCAAATTTCACAGGTCTTGGAGTCTCGAATCTTTTCACTTTGTCGTCTTGGAGTGTAGATTTCTTTTGCAAAGCTGGGAAAGTCTTGGGCTCGCAGGAAATATATTAGTCTCAATGTCCCGCAAAGTCTCGGATATAATTATTTTTCATTCGCCTTCCCTTGTATTGGGTCTTCAGTCAGTCACCGGTTCTCGGCTATGCGTTCGAAGTTTTCCGTTCATGGTCATCTAAATTCGCAATGTTTACGTGAGCTGCTTACTCGTTAATGACCTCCCATCAATATAAATTATTTTCAACGAGCCGTCTGGGCGTTTATAGCTACTCGTTCGAAATTTTCAATGAGCCGTTCAGTCGTTCATGACCATCCGTGCGAAATTTTTAATCAGCCGTTCAGGGTTCATAGCAACTCGTTTGAAATTTTCAATGAGCCGTTCACAGTTCAGTATCGTGCGTTTCAAACGGGTTGATGACACTGTGATGACTCGTTTCTTACCCGTTCAGTAGCCGTGCGTTTCACCCGTGCACGGAACCCGTTTGTTTACGTTTTCGCGTGAGAGGTCACATCTATTGCGAAAAGTTTTAATAGAACTTGGTTAAATAAGTATCACAATTATTTATCTTCGAAAAATATAGACACACGAAACAAACAAAATATTCTAGATCTTGTTGTAAAAAATATTAATTCATCAAGACATTCGGCCTTAAACGGGAAATCGCCTATTTAGACAGACACGAAGCTAGACAGAGACAGAAGACGAAGACGACAGACATGAAGAGACGAAGAGACAGAGACAAAGCTAGTAAATTAGTTTCTAAACAATTAGATGAAAGGGAATTTCTGAGAAATTGTCTCGAGACAGAGACAGAGACAGAGACAAGGTCGGCGATAAAGGTCCAATAAGTGTTGGAGATCATGTTCGCATAGCGAAAGAACGTGCCCCTTTTTTCAAGGCTTACAGCGGGAATTACACGCCAGAAATATTTGCGGTGACAAAAATTTATAAAAGAATTACAACTCCTGAAATCGATTGCTATAAATTGCAAGATCTCAACTTCGAAGATATAAAGGGTTTTTTTATAGAAATCAACTTCTCAAAGTAAAACTTCCTAAAAAACCAGTTATTGAAAAAGTTTTTAAAGAAAGACAAAAAAAAAATGGCTTGTGCTTTTAAGAGATTATCCAGAGAGATAAAACGACAACTTCTAGATGTAAAAGATATTGAAGAGAATTACATTTTTCAAAACCTTGTGACTAAGAAGAACAAGAAGAGAGTCACATAAGATACAGAGGAAAGAGAATTAAAAGAAGAAAAGATGGGATCAGATGTCAGACCTCCTCATCCATTTGCAATTTCTATGAATGAATTAGCTGGTGATGGCGACTTTGTCTACACTGCTCTATCAAATGACGCTGGAGTTGAGAAATTTGGTGGGCAATTCAAGCGACCTATTTTTAGAGTGCATTTACCTGCTGATATCGATTTAAGACCTAAACAAACAGTTCTTTCGCATGCTAAGAGAAATTGGGATGTTGCTTTCGGTGAGGATGAAAATGAAAGTGAAGATGAATGGTTGATGGCAATGCAGAAGATGATTATTCATAATTATCAAGAAAATGCACCTACTGTAGAACTATACAAAAAGGGTGAAACTAAAACTCCTTTTCACTCATTTTCTTTATCAGCCGGGCATTATCAATCGAAGAATGAAATTGTGCGAGATTTTACGATTTAATGACAAATAACTCGGAAAGAAAAGTTTTAAATCCTAAGCCAATTTTCAACCTTGCAATATCCTATACACCACAGCCTTATGAAAGATATTTCTTAGTGTGCACAGCTGATGATACAACTACTCTTTGGTTTAACTTGAGAGAGCTGGTTTCATTTGAAAATAAAAGTCATGTGACTTTTGGTCAGCAATTTGACAGAATGGCGTCTCCTCAAATTTGGGAAGTAGATACTTCGCCGAGAAAGATAAATTCGCCACTGGATTTCTTAACATTATGGCTACTTCGAATCAAAAAAAAAATCAGCCAATTCAATCTTTACTGCTATTTACATTCAACGTGCTGAATATTGCATCATTTTCAAATGGTGCGTTATGTTTATTACTTCACCACAAGTTAGCCAAACGTCTTCACTTGGATTCTGAAAAAGAAAATAAAAAATATTTCAATGAACGAATAGCACCAACACAACCAACATTTGGCAAAGTAGTTCATCCAATCACTCGAGAAAATTACATATCTATTTATTTAGCGCCTGGCGCGAGCATGATGTTGGCAGCCGAAAACGCAAGTCAAACATTTGTCCAACCAGTCGGGGAAGCTCAGTATTCAGCGGGAGAAATCAATTTGCAGAAACAAGGCGAGAGACCTTTTGTCTTTTCACACGCATTTGAGAAATTAAGTGATGGGAATGTGGCTACTTTATTATCACTTATCAAAAATGCCAAATCTTTGACTTATTGGGAAAATGTTCCCGAAGATTTTGATCCCACATTGCCGCTACCTAACAAGCAGCCGACACATATAATTTTTGAAGTGGTAAAATTAGACGACAATGGGGATAACATCATCACCGCTGATCCCAGTGTTTCTAATACTGATTTATACAAAGTAGAGTTGAAATGCAACGATGCAGCTCTTTCACTTCTTGGCTTGAGTAAAGATGATTTGGGCAGGAATAATGCGGTCGTATCCACAAGTGAAGATGGTGTTTATTCGGTTAAATTGACCAAAAATAGTAAAATAGTCATTCCAACTGCTAGTCTGCAAGTCAATAATTTTTCAGAAACAAAAACACCCACAATTTCTTCATTGCTCGAAATAGTTCAAAGCAATAGTAACTCGCAGAAAATTCTTAATTTCCATTTGAAGCACAACATGAAACTCGTCATTTTGTCTAAGGAGGGGAAGAAAGTATTTTTCCAAATGGAGGGGAGAAAATATGCACTTTCATTTCCCAATTTCACAAAAACAGAACGCTATCTTCTAGATAGCATAGAACTCATAGATGTGGCTGTATCCAACGTCGAGCAAGAAAGTATAGTAATTTCATCACAACCCCAGGAGGAGCGTAGAAGAAAATTAATTGCGCCTATTATTCAGCTAGATCCTCGGAAAAAACTTATTGAAATAAATCCTTTCAGAGAACAAAACGTGCGTCGACTTAGAAAAGATAAATGGGATGCTTTGGAAATAACAATAAGAAACGCTTTATCTGGTGCAGAGAAACAATTTTGGACTGGCGCAGTAGCGATTACCATAGTCTTCTTTCAGAATTATTTCGACTGGTGAAAAAAAACATGGAGATAAAACCAGATATTCTAGATGTGCAAGGAATTACAGATGCATATGGCTACTTCACTTTTGCTCAATATCACAAGAATCCTTTCTACATAGATTTGAAAGATGAGGTGGCGGTGACAAATTTCACTTATGTTGCAGAAGTATGTAATTTAACGGGCGAAGCTAGTGAAATCGACATTCTTTTCAAAGAAAGTTCAAGTGGATCTGAATGAAATTAATTTGGCCGAAACGCCGCATCGCCACAGTGCAGCAAAAACTGTTTCAGGATCATCTGGATGGAGTATTGTCAAAAGTTCGGATATGTTGACCGATTATATGAAACCAAACTCGATTTCAAGCCATGAATTATATGTGCACAGTGTCTCGGTTTTACAACCGATGGCGAAACACTAAGTAATTTCGCACAGTTCTTTATCTCTCAAAGCCCTGTGAGAGCGGCTATATTAGGTGATCACTTTGTTTTTTCAGTAAAACCTGGAATTCAATCAATCAGTCATTTAATGAAGAGAAAATATCAAAAGACTGAAAATATCAAAATACTGTGGAGACAAAAAGGACGAAATGGCACGCGAATGCCGCTTAAAGATGTGTTGCATTTCACCGGCCAAATCTAACAGATCAAGATTACAACGATAACTGCCTAACGCTAAGACAATGCTGAAGCATCATGGGGCGAAGTCACGAGAAATACTTTTTATTCACATACGCAAAAAAAGTTTGGGTACTAGGGCATGCTTTGCAAGTTTTTCCATTACTGTGTTTCCTCCTTGAAGTTTGTTTATTTGTTTTATCATCAACCTATCAGCCATCCATTTGTCACGTATGCTTTGGCTTTTGAGTAATTTATATCATGTTTTGCGATTTTATCCAGACGATTGATTCCTTTATCGCCTCTTTTCAGTCTCTTCTTTAAATGTGTTCCAACACCTAAGTAATTGTAACCTGGTACATGGAATTCAATTCCCAAATTGAGGAAAAAAACGTTGCACATCGAAAGTCCATATTCTGGTCTTTTTCTTTAAATCTCGAAGTCTTGAACTTTGCTTTGTGCTTGTCCTTTGTTTCTGAACCATTATAATGCTGTCTCCTTGGAATAATGAAACTTTTCTTGATCTATATAAAAATAAAAAAATACAAAAATACAAAAAATTAAAAAATTAAAAATTATAAATTAATAGTTGTAAAAAATACTTACTTTCGCGATTATTGTCGCTGTGATAAATTACACTTTTCCCACCGCAGCAAGTGACTATATTGTGGACATGTTTCAATTTCATTGCAATCGAATTCATCTTTAGATTTACAGAAACAACTGAACAAGCTGCGCAATACATCACAACATGATGAAATTGCGGGTGCGGCCGCCAAAACCTCGGCACCAGACATTATATAATTAAAAACTTTACCTTGACTCACCTCCGTCTGAGTTTTTTCTATCGTTCAAGAGATCACCAATATAACCAAATGGATAGGTGATGCCTGTGACGGGGTCTATAACTCTCTTATCAAAGTACAGACGATAAATTTTACTTTGGAAAATAGCTCTTAAAGAGAAAACATCCTGCTGAATTTCTTCAATTTTCTCATCGCCCCGAACAATAGAAAATTTCTGGTAAGAAATTTCAGTTCCCGGCCAGTAATAGGCAGCAGTAAGTGTTTCATCTACTCCTAGGAGAATTTCTCTCATCTTTTCAAAAGAAACATGTTCATTGGTGTGATGTGTATTTACAACTCCTTTGCATTTAAATTCTGTTTTTTGAAACTTGTCATGGTCCAAAGGTAATTCCAATGAATAACACCGATATCCGTAATGTTTGGGACCGCCGCAAGCCCATTCGCCGATAACATATCCATCTTCCAATTCATTCGTTAACTCGCCTAAAAAAGAACCTGTTGGAAGAGATTCTCCACAGTTAGTGCCTGCTTTATAAATACACGAATCAGTATCACAAAACACAGCTCTAGTGCCCACTTTATCCAACATCTCCCTGTACAAATGGATACGTGCCAGACCAGTTGTGCATGCTCCGAGTACAACATGTCCTTTAGAAGATTGTGGCAATTGCATGTTTTTCTCACGTGAATGTAGAATCATATTTTGCTCATCAATGAAAATAAATTTTTTATCTTCACGATCGTCATCAGCAAGAAAGGAATAAAAGTCGGCCACTTCGTTTATAAGTTTTGTTTGCCTCCTCTCTTGTTGCTCAGCTAACTTCCCCCACCAGCAGTTCAGTGCACTTTTGTTAAGTGCATAAAGTGGTTTATTCCTTTCTTCTCCTATTTTATTAGGGTCTAACTCAACACCTTCACGCAATTTAAATTCTTCAACATATTCGGCCCGAGCGTTAGGAGTGTTGCAATGTTTAGGCCAACCAGCTGCTTCTTGCTTCCCTTTCAAAAAATGGTTTATGTAGTCTGCTGCCAATCCAGTCTTGGTTCTGGAATAATCCCAAACTTTATAAACTTCTAAAATTTTGTAGCCTTTTTCCAAAGCTAATTCAATTTCAGGCGTTATCCAAACACCACTTAAACTTCTTTCGTCTTCGTCATGCATGCAACTGTTCAAAGTAAAATTTCGTTCTGTAGCACATGTTCTACACAAAACATACATTTTCTTCACGGGCGAACTTGCTTTTTCAGGATCCGACTTCACGCCAAAGGGTAAAACAGGATGAAATAGATTTCTAGGAGGTAGAATTTTGCATGAGTAAAGACCGCAATAATCGAGAGGAAGAGTTTTGCGTATACTTGAATTATTTCGAAGAAATAATCGGGTGCGATACTGGATATTTACCATATTTGTTTATGAAAGGATACAAGGAAGTAACATCCATATACTCCAGCTGTTCTTCTCCCAATTTCTCTTGAAATGTGTGAAGTTCTGCACTTGGGAAAGCACATGAATTAAACCACATCCTGTAACAATCTACTCTACCGCCGTGAAGAGCATCTCTAGGGTTTAAGGGGTCTCGTAGATATTGAAAAATACTTGGATCAATTTCCGAAATAAATGAGCGAGTTTCTT
This sequence comes from Pachyseris speciosa, assembly GCA_016490735.1. Lineage (NCBI taxonomy): Eukaryota > Metazoa > Cnidaria > Anthozoa > Scleractinia > Pachyseridae > Pachyseris > Pachyseris speciosa. Next base: position 927,001 of record JAEMWC010000210.1, on the reverse strand, counting down.
CATCACATACAAGTTCTCTTTTCCATTGACATTCCCAAATAGATTGTACATTGTATCCCATATCCTGTAAAACCAATTCTCTTTGCATTGTAGCATCGTGAAGATGAATCATAGGAATGTGAGAGGCATACGGTCTCGAATCAGGCTGAAAACAGATTTGACATCCATGATATTCACAGCCGTAAAATTCGAAAACAGTGCCACTTTTCTCGTGAAATCCATCTACTTTCATATAAGTGTTTTTCAAAACAATCTTCTTCTCACCTTCATCTTTTCTTGCAAACTGAAGTTCGCCTGCGTAGTGGCATTGATAGAGAAAACATAACCAGGATAAAGCGATTCTTGATTGAACATCTCTCGACAAATAGCCTCTAAAAGGTATCAAACCCACCAAATTTTTCTCTAAATATTTTGCACGCCAAATTCTATTGCATAGACTGGCAATTGTCATGTTCCCTATGCCGGGTAAAATACCCACAGTATCTTTACAAGCATTGTAAAACTTCATGAAGCATTAAGTTCTCAATACACGAACATCATCTCCACAGTAACTTTTCAAATTTGCAATCACATCATAACCAAATCCACTACCACTGACGTAAAGATTCATCTCTTCATTTCTTTTCATTTCGGGTTCAAATTCATCTCTGTACCATTGTTCAAATTCTTTCTTCTTCTTTAGGGACATATGTTCCACTTCAAAATCAGCCATTGTCACTTCTGAAACAATCTTGTCCCAGGTTAATTCTGAATTCAGACGATATGGGAAGAAACCCTTTTGAACATCATCAACACCAAAGGCAGAAGGCAAACTTGTTAAAGGCATGGGTAGAAAACGAAAGGAATCTAAAAAAATTAAATGTTTGCCGAATATTTGTATTCTTAGAAGAGAAGATCCATCAAAAACAACATCCGGTGTTTCGGATGTATATCCATACATTTTTGTGACAAATGGAAGAAAATCAAACCGAGCACCATTATGTGTATAAAAGTAAGCATAATTGTGTTTTTCAACTGTGGCCGCATACAATTCACCTTCTTTGTCGAACAAACTGCTAGAGAACGAATCCACAGCATTTTTGCCTTCAAAAGACCATTCATTACCAAATTCATCTTGCACAATGATGAGATTTGTTTGTAACAGACCACTCTTGCAGGTGTCTCAAAGTAATTCTATATCGAAGAATACATTGATGCCTCTTTCTTTCGTCTGTTTATGCATTACTTCGCTCAGATCCAGTACTTGGATGGCTAAATTTGTCAACACTCCTCTTACACGTCGGGCAATAACTTTTGCCGCAAACATGTTGTTTTAAAGTGGAAAATTGTTTTCCAGTTTTTTCACCCTTTGAAGTTTTTTTCAATGTGACTTCACAATTGTCGCATTTATAAAGCATATCGCAACAGGATTTTTTTTTGGAAAATAATGCACTAGAACCCTTTTTCTTGTGATTGAGCAGATAGCAATCTTGATTTGGGAAAAAACGTAGACAATCATCACACTGAACTAAATGGGTATTCGATGTAGACGAGATTTGCAGACAAAAACCTTCGCAAAATGTGCAATGAGTTCGACTGCAGACGTGTGCTGACTTCTTCGGAAATTTTTATTGCACTTGGGCAATAAATTCCTTTTTGATTCTTCGGGAAAAGTGCAGGCATTGACGTTATGACATAATAATGGTTGTCATGTAGAAGTAAATTGATAGGCAATCCAGCTGCATTGACGTTGCATCTAAAAATTTGTCGCACAATTTGTCTCTCATACACATAAACCGGATGATTTCTGAATTGAGGATGTTTGACAAGTTTTTCCAAATCAGCAAAAGATAGTTCACCATCGGCATTGAGACCGCAGTCGTCTAATGTCCACTAATTCCCTAATCTTCAATTTTTTAGACTTGACTCTAGTAGGTAAAAAGTGTTTCTTTGATTTTGTTTGTTTAAACAATGTAAGTTGAAGGGCAGCCACTAGACAATGTGGATCATAATCACGAGGAACAGTGACTATTGACTTCTTTCTAGCCAGCCACTTCTCAGTTAAAACACCAAATCCATCTAGTAATGGATTGCCTGAATCCTTTTTCCCACCTCCACGTGGAATTCTTGTGTGATACAATCTAATTGTGAAATCTCCACGACCGACATCTACGACGGCGTTACTACTTAAAATATTCGCAAATTGCTCACTCGCAACACGAATATCCAATAGTTCAAATCGCATTACAGGGATGAAGAAAGGATTATGAAGATCAGACGAATTAAAAACCATTTGAACGTAATCATCGGGTCGAACAGATCTTTGTAAAATATCCATCAATTCCAATAACAAAAGATTAAAAGCAACAATACCATCATCTGCATCAGGTCTATTTATAACGTTAACGCGAAATCTTCTACCGTTGACATTAAATTTTGTATTGAAAAATTCACCATCGGGAATTATACGAATGAAAGATCCTGAAAATGGACTGGACTCTATTGTCTCGAAGTTGCTTCGTTCTTCTTCTTCTTCTTCCTCTTCGCTCCCCCCCATTTCATAATCATCTTCACCTTTATTGCTGCCATGATCGGTATACAAATCACTTAATTGATCATGTTCAGATCTAGCCTCTCGACCGCCGAATTGCTCGCCTTCAATCAAATTATTATAAATTTGATCTATAACAGCCCAATAATTTGCAAAAATATCTTCATCACTTTCGTACAAATTCAAAATATCATCTTCACTACTTTCCTCCTCGTGATTTACGCCGTCAAATTCTCTTCCTCTTAATGCCTCGTAGATTTCATCTACAGAATCCTTACGTGACATAATCCAACATCACATCTCATAATCTAACAAATAAAAAAATATATATTTCAGATCCATGGGGATAAAAGCAGCAGGTGCTATGGGTCTAAAGAATCTGTGCAATTGGGGCTTTAACTTGAAATACGGGAATATTTTTCAAAAATGTCATGAAATATATGGAAGTTCACAAATGCTCGAAAAGGAAATCACTTAGATTATTATATGGACATGTCACGACCTCATTTAAAAAAAAAACATTCTACCAGACATCTGTCATCCTGGTTTCATGAATTTAAAGAGGATTAACATACCGAAGCACATTTTATTATAAGTGAAATATAAAAAAATAATTCACCAATATGAACACCAACGAGCCACTATTCGCATTTATTTTTGAAGCTAAATCAAATGAAGATAAGCTGCAAAAACTTCTCGAGTATAATCAGAAAAAAAGATCTCCTGTGCGACATATGCGCTTGTCAAGAAGTAACAAAATCCGGTCTAATGAGATGTTGTTCAAAAGCATCTCACCTATGCTGTCAAAAAGATCATAAATTCGCTGGACGGAAATGTCCTTTCTGCGGTCATATTTTTCCTCAAGGCCTCACAACGCATTGTCCAATTGACGACTATTTGGCCGCTAAATACATTCTACCTTCTCGACAATTCCAACGCTTATATTTCTCACCGGCGAAAATTGGTAAAAAACTAAAGCACTATTTCGTGCTCTTACCTGCAAGGGAAAACGACGTTGCTTACTACGCAGCAAACATTCAAGAATTCTATTACATGGTTAAATACAAAGACGAATTTCCAGTTGTGACTATACCGTCATTCAAAAGAGATATAGAAAAAGGTGTTGCACCGCAAGGCAGCTACCTGTGGCGGGAAAAATACACCATTAAGAAAAAGATAGAGAATCTGCATGTAAGTCCACAGGAAGATGAGCGAAACAACTGCTACCGCCATGAGGGAACAGAAGAAGAAGATTTGTGTGATTTTTGATTTTGAAGGCTTCTTCACAGTGAATGGATTTCAGATACGAGAATTAGGATATTGCGACTGGCAGAATAATGGGGAAAGATTTGCATTTTATCAAAAAATTCAGTACAGGGACTTATCTTTTCAAGATAGAAGAACAGTAAATTATGCCCGGAAAAATATACATGGATTAACTTACCAACCGAGAAGAGAAGAATGTGCATATATAATCAAGCCACTGCTTTAAAACCTATAGTAAAATCAATTTACGATGAAAGCTGCACGAATGAAAAAACTGTGGCGGCATATAAAGGAAGACACGTGGAAAAAGATGTATTACAAGAACTCAATATTCCATGTATAAATCTGGAAAGCTTGGGTTGTCCGAAATTGGACACACTGAAAAAGTTTACAGACAGACCGAGCTGTGGTTTCCACAAAAGTGATGCCTATCACTGCCCCCTGATAGAATGTAATGCATTCTTCTCTTGGTTAAAAGAGCTTTATTGATATACAACTCTATTAGTGTTAGGATAGTTGTTACAAAGTGATGCGAAATAATTCATTTTTTTCACGTGTAAATTTACATGGTCTATTTTTTGTAAAAATATATCGTCCTTCAGGCAGAGGACTCGATAATAGTAGACATTTGTCGATAATATGTTTGTTTCATTATATAATAAACTAATTTCCCATTCTACAGCAACCATATAATCAATATCTTCGTTACGTCTGACAGGTGCTTTAATATTCCCCAAGAAAGCGACATTCGAATCTTGAAAACTTTTCACCGCATATAATCATATTTTTCCGAATAAAATATAGGATATCTTGAAATAACACTATTGTAAAATGAAAAACTTACTGTTGAATAAAAAAAGTCAACATATTCTTTGCTTTACGTATTGCTAGTCGCATACTTCTGCTTTTACAATTATTATACAAGTCATCGATCATTCTTCTCTTCAAATAAAGTATATATTGATCCCATGCCGACAAAGTTTTCAAAATCTGAATGGGTTTAACAGTACACAACATCCAGTACATCATAATGTCTGCCTGCACGAAGTAAGGCATGGCATTCCAATAATCAACCAAATGTGCGTCCCATATATACTCATCTTCTATTCCAACATAAGCATGAGGATACTGTTGATAGAATTATGCAGAAAACTGGTCAAAAATCTGATGTATCACAGTATCCGCCACACGAATTCGATGTCTATATAAAATTTTAACGCGTCTATAGAAAAAAAGAGGCCTTCGGAAATATACATCATTATCATCTGAAATCATTATCAAATGAAGGCCTCGGAGCATAATCATCCTATGTCGAATTTTGAGTCGTTTTTCGATTTTGCTTGGATTTGTCTGAATTTCTGCATGTGAACTGCAATTCGATGGAAACACATTGTATGGTATTTTTTTGACTGATTCATCCAGAATCCAGAAATGCATTTTTTCTTACGTACACCAAGAAACCAACCTTCCATGGGAGTGGTTTGCAAGTCGCATTACATCTTCTTTCAATCGAATTGCAGTTTACATGCAACAATTCGGGCAAATCCAGGCAAAATCGAAAAAACAACCCAAAATTCGACATAGGATGGTTATGCTCCGAGGCCTTCAATTGAAGTTAAGCTCATTTGTATGCATACCGCATTAATATTCATACGTGAATTATGTGAACATTTGTGAGGAGTACAACTAAAACTGGACGTGAAATGATTGACGGGTAGAAAGGACTGCTTGAAAGTGTGACGTAGACTATAAATTTGGCGGTTAAAACATCGATTAAGCTCATCGGATACGAAACTTACGTGAGTGCTGGAGCTGCGGATCGCTACGTATTAACTGCATTATAGGTTTGCCTTCCCGCCTGGTGATCGAAAGACGTCATGAAAAGTCCGGAGATCCGCAAGTTCTTAACACTTCTGAAAGAATCCACTTAGCGTTTTCTCTGTGCTTACCAAATCACGATGAGATATTAGCGTTTTGGAGTACAGAGTAGAAGCCAGGCGGAAAAAGTCTGAAAACAACTCTCGTCTCAAAAGCGGTGCGTCATTGCTAGTCTTGTTCCATTTCTCAAAGGTTGCGGTGCTAAAAGCCGGGAAAGCGAGAGTGGTTTTTGGACTTTAGGGCGAAAAGTGTATGTTTGAAGAGTTGTTGTTCTTCGCGCTTGGAGCAGACAATGATCCCAGAATTCATTGCGGTCAAACAGGGCGCTGTCTGAAGTCAAAACCTTTCGCGGGGGGGGCGGTGGGTTGGGGCAGATTATTACTTGTTTTCAGTAAAAACTCTACCTTATAAAATAACTTTGAAAACTGTGTAGCTGCTGCACCGAGGTTTCCATTGTTCATTAATTTTGAAGAGCGTATTTTTTGAAACCACTCGTGACATGAAATCCCAGCTTGCTTTTACTGTTAGCCGTGAAATAGTTGGTTGAACTTCGGAAACGTTACCGAAAATTCATTCGGCACGAAGTGAAGTCTGCCCGTTTTCGATGAGTGTCTTGAACACAGTCCATGGAAAAGTTGCATTGGCGCGCACGGCAAACATTCAAAGTAATATTAAGCGGTACTGCTCGCGATTCGTCTGTCTGAATCAGACTACGTAAACAACGAATGATAACGTGAACGATCGCCGCAGTTATGAACACAACTTAAGCAGTAGTGAAACCAAAAAAAAAAAACAAAAACAAAACAAACCGGAAAAAAAACCGCTTGTACGGGATTCGAACCCACAACCTCTGCGAAACCGGTGAATTGCCGTAACATCCGCGCTTGTTGGTTCGTGACATATCCGTGACTGATGAACAAGTGAGAATGAATATTTGGTAAACACGCTGCCAAATTTTAACACATAAATCACTTTTGCGTTGATCGCCTCAGTTTTTTGCTTCTATGGAGGCTAATAAACTACAGCAAAAAGTATTCTCACGCGAGATAAACATTTGTGCGCGACTGCAGTCATTGTGATGAGACAATCCATCACGCGTGATAAAGGGATTGAATTTCATGCAAATTTTTTTACGGTTTGGAGCCAAGTTAATTTCACAAAAGAGTTAAGTATTTCTGTCAAATTCTTTCACTGTCGTCGTTTACGTTAATTTTTATAAGATTTTCATTCCATTGTTTTCCACTTGACGATGAAAATGAATCCATCAAAAACGTTTCAACTGACGAAACCACGCGCAAGTTTTAATTTACTACGCAACACAACGTTCTGAGTAAACGAAACATGACGGAAAACAGCGTACTCTTAGGACTCTTAATTTTTGCCCTAGAACATCTGATTAACTCAAATTTTTGCTGTTGGTCACCAATAGGAGTTGTCTTGGCGAAAAGTTTCTTCAAGTCAAAACAGCCGTCTTTAATATGTTGTGATTTTTCAGCCGTTGGCAAGCTTTTTGCGCACTGATTTAGAATCAACCGAGGTTTTTGTACACTGGATTTAAGATGTACGCTGTATTTAAGACAAACAACCGACTTTAGCGCTGTGTTATATCGGCCAAAGCCTTTCCGAAAGAACTTACAGTCAACCAAAGCAACTAGGCGCTGTTTTCGACTCGGCCGAACCCTTAAGTCAAGCTGATTCGGACTCAAACAACCGCACTTTAACGCTAGCGTTGACGTTAACATCAACACTAACCCTAACCATGTCCCTAACCCTATCCCTAACCCTATCCCTAGCCCTAGCCGACGCTCTAGCCCTAATGTTAAGTTCAACCTAAACCCAACAATAACCCTGAATCTCTTCGGAGTGAGTGCTGTTTTCAGGTCGGACAAAATCTTTGCGCGCTGACCTGAGATTAACCAAGGCTACTGTGTGCTGTTTTTTTTTTAAGTCAACCACGAATATTGCGCACTGTTTTCGTGCCAAGCGAGCTTGTCGAGTGTTATGATTAAGCAAAAACGACACATTGCGCATTACGTTACATTACTAACTGAACAGAAACGTTCTGTGTTCTCTTAAATCGGTTACGAGGATTTGGCGCTTAGTCTTTCATGCAAAGAATACCCTTGTGCATTGTTAATTAGCATACTCCACCAAAGATATGAAGGCCTCGGAGCATAACCATCCTATGTCGAATTTTGAGTCGTTTTTCGATTTTGCTTGGATTTGTCTGAATTTCTGCATGTGAACTGCAATTCGATGGAAACACATTGTATGGTATTTTTTTGACTGATTCATCCAGAATCCAGAAATGCATTTTTTCTTACGTACACCAAGAAACCAACCTTCCATGGGAGTGGTTTGCAAGTCGCATTACATCTTCTTTCAATCGAATTGCAGTTTACATGCAACAATTCGGGCAAATCCAGGCAAAATCGAAAAACAACCCAAAATTCGACATAGGATGGTTATGCTCCGAGGCCTTCAAATTGAAGAACAACTTGCGAAATTCCAACCATATCCCAGGTAAAATGTCAGGTGGGATCTAGGCGGGATCCCGGCAATCCCGCATGGGATCCCAGGTGGGAATGGCGGGATCCCGCCTTAGGAGGTGGGATCCTGCCTTTCCCACCTGGGATGAAAATTTGATCCCACCTGGGATCCCGCATCAAATGCGGGATTCCAGCATCCCACCCGGGATCTTAGGTGGGATTTCTACATCCCACCCGGGATCTTAGTGGGACTTATACATCCCACCCGGGATCTTAGGTGGGATTTCTACATCCCACCTGGGATCTTAGTGGGACTTATGCATCCCACCCGGGAGTCTGGGTGGACATTGTGCATCCCACCTGGGATTGTCAATCAAACGTTCCACAAAAAGTTGACAAAGTGCTTGTGTTATAGTAATTCCCTTTCAAGCAAGGTTGTTAGGAAAATAACACGTAAATACACGTATATATACCAAAAATAAATACAACTAAGTGCACTGTTTGAAGGATTCCAAGTCACACAAGAATGTTGAGGACACACAGTCGTTGAAGTTACTATAAGGACAAGAAAATATACGTTTTGTAGATATTAAAGCATTTATTTGCACTGTACTGTAACCTGTTTCTTCACTTCATATTAAACACGTACTTGCATCACTAAAGGTTCGTAGTTCTTTGATCGAGAAAACAATTCATCCACCGCTTCCACTCCCAAACAAAAAAAAACTTACACAGTTAGTTGGTTGATTCTGTTGTAAATGAAATCCTCTTCAAAAGCTCCTCTTTTCACTGTTTTCTTTCCAAAGACGCAACTTTGATCAAAGTGACAGCAAAGCAGCAACAAGTGAAGTGTCATGCTCATTTTCGGACTTGACTGTTGTAGGAGCATTTTGTTTTTCACCTGGTCCACTTTAACTTTATGAAAACATATTCAAAGGTTTCCTTTCGCCTTTGAGTGCATATAAAGGTGGAAATAAGCGAAGCATGTCTCCAAGGATCCTGTTGTTTTCTCAATGGATCGATCGAACTTGAATATTCCAGTCCGCCATTTTGAATTTTGAGCAAGCTAGTTCCCAGGCAAGCCGTGAGATCATTAACACATGCGCAACTCAACTTCAATGTCACATGGTGCTTGAAGACAATAGCAAAGTGTGAGTTTTACTTCTAGCGCGTGGGTTTGAACAGATACAGAGGAGTTTTATGAAGTTTGCTACGCTGTTCTGCTAAAATACTTTGATTCCCCAGCTTTTTGCAACTGAAATATATCAGTTGAAGGAAAGAAACCGAACAGACAAGAACAAAATGTCTCTCAGGCCGTCTGTAGAGAAAGGTTAGATGCTGTAATGCTTGTTTGAATCTCGGATATCTCATCGCATTGTTATAGTTACGTAGAAGTTCGAATTTTGCATCTCTGATCTTTATCGCCTATTTTGTATCTTTGCTTTATCGTTCTTTAGTTCTAAAGCGCAAAAATTCTAGAATTGAGAATATATAAGCTTATAATCATAAGCTTTTGGTTTTTAAAGACTAGAAGTCCGAACTTATGAATCATTTGTTCATACACATTTTATGGTCACCTGTCATACAATGTCAAGCCCGGAATATCTTTTTCTTTGATTTCTTTGAATGAGAACTTTCGATTGCAACAAGCTTCTTTCAAAACGTTTCTATGCAATTTCTGTGAGAATTTGTGAAAATTAATTTTTTAGGAAGACTAGTAAGACTATAACTCAAGTACTGAGACTAAACTGTATTTTTTGTTATATTTACACGAATATGTTGCTATTATTAATAAATTGATGGCTTAAATTCAAAACTGGTATAGTATTAATTTGCTAATGTAAACTGGGTGGAATGGAGGACAGTGACCACACTTGGAAAGTAGGATATCTCACCCAGATGATTCTGGCGGGATTGGTGGGATCACACCTGGGATGGATGCGGGATCCCACCAATGATCTCTGGTGGGATCACACCTGGGACTAAGGTCGGATCCCACCTAGAATGTTTCATAATCTTGGGTGGGATCCCGCCTATTTGAGAAAGGATCCCAGGTGGGATCCTGGTGGGATCCCGCCTGAGACATTCCATAATCTTGGGTGGGATCCTGCCTACTTGAGAATGGATCCCAGGTGGGATCCTGGTGGGATCCCGCCTGGGACGTTCCATAATCCCGGGTGGGATCCCAGATGGAATCCCACCTATTTGAGGTGGGATCCCACCTGGGACTGAACCGGGATCCCAGGTGGGATTGGCGGGATCCCGCCTCATATTTTTACCTGGGATGTCACGAGATGTCATCTTGACAAACATATTCACTTGTTCTTTATCCAGATCGTTCATGCCTTGGAAAGCAACTGACTTTTCGACATATGGGAAATACACTTGCCAACTCAGTCGCATATCCAATAGGTGATCGATGATCTTTTCAACTTCTTTAATTTCTGAAGACTCATCACCCAATTCATCGAAGTAATAATGACTCTCTAGAAAGTCTTCCATCTTTGTTCAGTTGAGAGGCCTGAAATTTGACGATATTCTTTTTCTGTACTTCAAGACATCCCTCAGAATGTAGATGTGGGCATGAACATCTTTCATTCCACTGCAAAAAATACATCTTGCGATAGAGATACATTCGACAGTTCAAATGCCACAGAACCCCCAGAAAAAAAAGAATATGCGTATTTCTCATATTGAATTGTGCAATACCTCCTATGTTTGTGAAAGCCAAAATATCTATATCGCCTATCGATAGTGATACTGTATTTATCATCCACCAAAACATCACGAATTCTATAATCTGCACGACTGAAAGATGACAATACTCACATGCGACGCACTAAAATTTTGCTAACACAATGAGCATTAAAGATTTCATCGACTAAGATATCCCTCATCGCATATCTCGATAAATGCGCCCCCGCCCTCATATCATATCTTAGAAAATGTGGTTTAGTGCAGAAATCAGTATACTTGAAACACTTATCTCTACTCTTCAAAAAATAAGCCCATTGAATCGGGTGTATTTCAAAAACTACAGTCTTTGAAAAATCAGTTTTCCTGAGAAAAACATCTCGCAAATCTACAAAACACTCAAACTCCATGAGAAGTTTAAAACACTCTCGAGCGACATACAAAAACAATTTGTTTGTATGTAAGTGCCTCAATCTCTTATTATCGAAAACATAAATTAAAACCTTTAAACGAAAATAAAAACCACAGCGATGAAAAAAGTTTTAAAAAAATAAGCATCCGAACATACCTTTAATTTGGATTGCTTTTGTTCTCTAGTGCGACGTCTTCGAGTGACAGGCGGCATGGCAACGGTCAAAAACTTTTGGTGCTCTTTTTTCTGGAGATCTTTGCTGCAATTAACAGACCCCTAGAAATGAAGCCATATTTATAGTCTAGAATTGCATGCAAGCATTTCAAGCATTTTATTTTTCATCGAAAATTTTATTTTTTAATCCACATAACTACCCGCAAAAATGTTGAACCTAAACCCAAAAAATGTTAAAACCGTCTAAGCACAGGACAAAATACAAAATAATACATTTTAAAAAACACTTCGCCTTTGCATGCGAAACGACAGACACCAGAGAAAAAAAGAGACAATGGCAAACATGAATTTTTAAAATGTTATGTTTGATATAACTACGCTAGCAGATATATCACTTCCTGAAACAACTGTTATTCAAGATAGCCATGAACTTGCAGCTATAAACAAAGCAATTATGGAGGAAAACACAATGGTAGAAGAAATAAATGACACCAGAATAGGCAGCGATTCAACGAAAAAACCACAAAGTTATCTAAACAGCATCAAATCCGGCGCCATAAAATATCAGAAAAGATTAACCAGAGATATACGACAAGTATGCTTCGATCCCTTACACGGTAAAGCAGAGATAGATAATTCTATAGAAACATGCAGGGAACTTAATAAGCTTAAAAATAACATTCACAATCTACAACTCACATTTGACGCCCACCTAGAAGCTATACAAGAATTAGAAAATTGCTGTTACCAATTATTTCTTCCACTAAATACATCAATAGCTGGAAAATTACTGGATGTTGACGAAAAGGATCTGACGGGCATCACTCCTCTGCGCATAACTAATGCAATTAAACGAAAAAGAGAGGAAGAATTAGAAGATTCATGCAAATTCTCTCTAAAAAGCAACATTTGGGATAATCTGCGCCCATCAAAATCCTTTTGTTTATTGGCCTGGCCGAAAATGGAACAAAGCAAACAACACACAATAATCACGCCTCTCTTTGAAGCATTTACTCTACTGAAAAACGATGCAAGTCTAAATCTTCACTCTTTTCCACAAATAAAAACACTTGAAGAATTCAGCAAGATGTTGAAAAACTTACAATCCAAAGATAAAACATACTACGAGACACTAACAAGATATCTAAATACACAAGGAGGAAAAAGGGTCAAATGGTGACAGCTGGACGGATGGATGAAACCAAATACGAGAATATCACCCCCGCCCCAGACTTTAACTAAAATGTAACGCTGACTAAAGAACACAAGAAACAAGAAACAAAAATGGAAGATTCTTTATGCGACTGCCAGAAAAATGAACAAGCAAATCATGACGACTACTGCTTATACAGACTATACTCCACTGAAAGAGAACTTTATGACGAATGGAATCTTCGCAAAAGTAACCCTGTATTGGGGGATGTAAGAAAACAATATCTTCATGGTGTGAAAACTAATAGACGAATATTGAGTGAAATTTATCACTTCTACTTTTTTTTGGAAACATCGAACCTTACATGCGACGATGCCTACAAGAAGTTCAAGATGTTGGATACTCCAAAAATTTATGTGAGTGGGCGACTGAAATACCTAAAAAAGAAATACACACAAGTATGGTGTTGGATTGAATCACTGACACCAGTGAACTTTAATACTGATTAAAAAACAAAATGTCATACACTTGTAAATCTAGAAAACAAAATACAATGTAGTGCAATATAAAAATTAGTCATCTCGAAATCAAAAATGTAATACATTTTTTCTTTTTTTCTCAATTTAGAAATACAAGAATACACAAAGTAAAAATCAAAGTCAATAAAAATTGTGTCTACATGAAAAAAACAATTGTCTCAAGCTAATTCCAAAATGTCCATCAATTTCTTCTTCTTCGCATCTGCCAATCGAGCATACTTCTTTACAGCCTCCGCGTGAGCATTTTCCGCTGCCGCAACATTTCTCTCTTCACTTTGCTTCAACTTCATACTCCTGTTTGAGTACAAAGTTTCCATGTAGTTTGCAACAGGGCCTGGTTCATCGCCTGCATAGACAACACTCCTGCACTGCCCATCTTTAATCTTCTTAGCGCAGATGAAAAAAGGTATCTTTAAGAAGCTCGACAGAAACCTTCTCTTTCGTCAAATGAATGAGTCGCATAGTTTCTCCATGCGAACATTTGGGTGGTTTTCCAGTTGGTGCACGAAAAATTGGGGGGACAATACAGGCGATTTCAGCATAGAAGACAGGTTTCTTCTTATTATCTGACCATGGCAACAGACACTTCGCCAGACACCAATAAGCTGTTTCCCCGTCATCGCCTGTAGAACTGGAAAGCAGCACATCGCAAAGCGGACAACACAGACCAGACGACAGAACATGACCACTCTCTAAAGCCTCTCTCTCTCTCTGCTTCTGCTTGCAGCTTCTCTAAATTTCTGGCCACATCGAACTGCTGCTTTTTCTCGACATCTGCATCAACATCTACCTCTTCATCTCCATCTACCATGAACTGACAATCTTCTTCTTCACTACCATCATCATCAACGACAACTCTTTTCTTCTTATTCTTCTTCGTTTCTACTACAGAAGAATCTTCTTTAGCTTCCACATCCAAAAACGCTCACGCACTACGTTTTGAAGGCATGACTTAAAAATCGCAGCTTAAAAAATCACCCCGCCACCCTACCCCCCTCTTTTATACGCGTGAATTGTGTCCAAAAAACGGTCTCTAAAAATAATTGAAATATCGAGACAACTGACAATTAAATCTAAAACCTATAATCTAAAAGCAATTGATCTACAAAAATATTTAAATCTAAAACCGATAAGCTAAAAGCAAGTAATCTACAAAAAAAACATTTCATGCGGTCTAAGACTCATGGCACATGCAAGAAGTGCTATTAAACGTGTCTACCTGGGATTTTCCGGTATATTTGAAGCGACATGCCATTTTCCTTTTTTTACTTTTTTTTTTAATGGCTGCAGTTATAGCACTTCCTATTACAGCGCCTAAACCTGCTATACCTGTAGCAAGAGCTGCAGAACCGGCTGCAGATTTTTTTGGATTTCTCGACATAGCGCCTCCTAATTTCATTGCTCTTCTTGCTGCTGTGGGATGTTGGAGAACAAATTGCCCTACAGAACTAACATCATCCCGTAGAGCACCGCCTCTTTGTCTTCTTATTCTTCTTCTTTTCTTGTTTTAATTCCTTCTAATTGATTTATTATTCCCCATCTCTAATTCTTGTCAATTGATTTTCGTAGAATCAATAAAAAATATACTTCTTCACCCTATTATTTCAATTCATTTATGAACATTTTGCTCTTCTTCTTCTTCTATTTTTGGTTTTTAAATTCTTTTTTTTCGACTCCACCTGCTAAAACTTCCTCACCGATCATTTTTACTCACATGTTCAATTTCAATTTCATCTGCATAATTTTTTAACAATACGTTCAGGCAGCGTTTTTACACCGGGCTGCCCAACCTCTAAACAGATTAACTCCCGCCCTAAAATTAAATCACGCAATACTCTTCATGACGCATACACGAAGTGCTACTGAAAACGTGTCTACCCGACCTCTTCACAACATAGGTCAACATGAAATTCAGGTTAAAATGAAATTCATGGCTCATGAATAATTAAGGTCAGAAGAGGATTTCACTTTGATCAACAACATGTACCTGATGCCAATAGTTGTATGCCTGATTGGCCTTTGTTCTTTCTTAGCAAAAGAAATAACATGTATTTTATACGAATGCTTTAAAGTTGAGACGTGAGACTCGATTCCCACATCTCAAAATTCTTTGTGTGAGAATGTTAAGGATTCAGACTGTCAACTTGCATTTGAGAAGAGTTGTCAACAAATATCTACCTTGAAGAAACTTGTAGTTGTTGTGAATCTACATGTATGTCTATACGTTAGTTAAGCTCAGCTGGAATGAGAATAAAAAATTTGGAATGACGTTCCTCTCTCACTTCGTAATTCACTTACTCTTTCTAGTTATAAACATAAACTGAGAGATTATTTTCAATCATTATAAGTTTAAACTAAGTTGAACTCAATTTTTTTCTACCTTCAAACTCTTTTCTTTATTACTTTTTGCCCACCATCATCAAATGTTATGTTTATTTTGCTTTATATGCAGTAATAATTCTTTATATGTTGTAATAGTTTGCCTTTTCTCTGTTACCCTTACATCAGGAACCCGGCCAGACCGGGTTAGACTGGGGCCAAAGCTCGGCCTGAAAGCCGGGGTCAGCCCGGCTTGTGGCTGGGCTTTGGCCGGGCTGGCCAGGGGATAAAAAAACCGGGGAAGCCCCGGCCACAGGGCCAGCCCGGCCTGGCCTGGCCGCGGTTGGCTGGGCCAAATTTGGGAAAGAAAAAGCCGGCTTGTGGCCAGGCTGGCCAGGGGATAAAAAAAACCGGGGAAGCCCCGGCCACAGGACCAGCCCGGCCTGGCCTGGCCGCAGTTGGCTGGGGCCAAATTTGGGAAAGAAAAAGCAAAACGGGGTAGGGCTTTGGCCAGGTTGGCCAGGGGATAAAAAAACCCGAGAAAACCACGGCCACAGGGCCAGCCCGGCATGGCCTGACCACGGCTGGCCGGTGAGTTTAGCAGCAGAGGTTTAGGGTTTACCAGTGGCGACATGGAATATGTTCCACCCTGCCAGGCCACAAAAACGTACACAAGCATTAATATGACTATTAGAGCAATGCTGATTCAACAGTCAGTTTAAGCATGCCAAACTAATTTATAATGTATTGGTCATTAAATGTCTTTCAGAAAGGGGTACTGTCACTACCATTCTTGTTATATGTTGACATTGCGAAGAATTATAACTTAGCTCAGCCTGTTAAACATGAAGAGGTTAAGACTTCAAATGATTTGCTGCAAGGAAAATGAACAAATATCATGGTGATTTTTCCCAGACACAATGATAAAAGTTGAAAAAGAACTTTTTTAAGTTGCAATCCATTTTCTTCTTGTCATCCATGGCCATACACAACCGCAAATAGTTTAAATGCACATAACAAGTACTACATAAGAAGGCTGGAAGAAATTAAAGGTTCTATTGTTACAATTAAATCTTTGGGTTTATCCAAATTTTGTGACAGTGCCCCTTTAACAATGTGTCTATCACAAGTTTTTTTTAATACACAATGTATAAAACAAATGACTTTCTTTGAAAACGTTACCAGAGAATAAGATGAGGAATAAAACTGCATAGTCTGATCTCATAAAATAATTATAAGTTTTGTTTTGGTTTCCCTTGAAAAATAACTTTGAGAATTCATAGGAATTCCCAATAATTTTCTAAGAATTCCTAACATTTCCAAAGCATCTAAGATATTTATGGTCATAATGCTAAGATAAAATGTTGTCTTTGTGTGATGAAAGCAAAGGATGAGATTTGAGGTTGTCCAACAATTATTTTTATTTACAATAAGCAAATTACACTTCACTCAAATTAATCATGACTTCAAATCATTGAAATATACACAGCAACGGAATTTGTTTTTTCTAAATTTTTACGTACACAATATCAGGTAATGTCAAGCGTAGTTGTCTGAATCACAGATTTCTAATAAAATAAATTTCTAACAATATAAGCTTAAAGCTTAAAGGTAAGTAAAAATTAAGGTTTAGAAACTTGTGTATTCAAGGGAAAGCCGATCTAGAGATTTATACATTTGAATTTTAAAATTTACATGAACTGGGGCAAAAATGAGAAGAAAAATGGTAAACAGCAGACGTAGCTTATGGATTCAATTTTTTGTGCTGTCAACACGGAGCTTTCTTTGCTGCTCGCGGATGAGTTTGTCAACAATGTACCACCCCAGCTTGCTCCATGATGTCTAAAATAAAAACACGATTTCGTCAGTGACCATTTATTACATGTAGAGGTTCTTGACTGGTTTAGTCATTATTTCACTAGATCTAGAGTACTCTAAGACCGGCTGCTGAAATTAACTTGATCTGTACTTTTAAAATAACCTTGCGTTCAAAATATTCGGTACCGATTCAAAGACCTCAAGACACGACTGACATCGCCGTGATGGATTGCATGGGGTGATTGCACTGTTTAGCTCGAGGAGCACAGTTTCAGTTATGCGATTGTTTTGTTCTTTCAGGTCTAATACTGTGTCGTTCACAAGTTACAGCCTTTTATAATTTAAGAATTTGTTTGCACTTACCCAAATCTCTCAAAATGGCTTGCCTGCCTTTAATTTCATTCTATCATACCGGCTGATACATTCACAGTGATGCCTTCATTTAGTTGCACGTCGGCGCCACAAACTTGCTTTCTGTTTACCACACTAACGCTGTTTTAATTCTCCCACTGAACCACTAAAAAAACATCTTCGAGATGGGAAATATAACGGGGATATGAAGCTATTTTCTGGCGGAGAGTTTGACGAAAACACACTTTATGGAAAGAGTCATCTTCAGCTGAGGATAAAACATGTTTTAGTCGTCGAACATTGTCGAATATCACTAATGATTCTGTTCATGGTGTAGGTGAGAAAAATTATCTCTCGCTTTAAACTCTTGTTTTTACGTTCTTTTCATTTCAAGGGTCTTTCTAAATTTAGCGTCTTAAGTTTCATTAGCTTTTGGGATAAGTCACTGAGTAAATGTTTGACTTTACGATTGTGTGATTTTAGGATTGTGTTTTGTTTTATATTTAATTAATTTGTCTTTTTGCCTTGACATTTAACTTATTTAAGTTAACCTTGTGTTTAATTAAGTAGCACTTTTTGTTTAGGCTTAATTATAAATTTCTTTCCTTGGAAGAAATAAAATCTTGATCTTAAAGATTCACAAAACGTTGCAGCCTTTCTTTTAACTAAAGTGGTGGAGCTTTGATATTAACCTCAATTTATACTCTCAAATTTTTATAGTCTCTCTCTTAGATTATGATTGATTCCGAGACATTCGATTCTCAGTAATATTCTGTTTAGGAGCAGTAATATGTTCAAGTGCGATAAAATTAGTTGCTATAATTGCTTTTGTAGATTTTTTGTTACATTTATGTGAAAACCAACAATATGTCTATCATTTTTGTAAAAAAAAAAAAGTTAGCATATGTATTTTAGCAAAGAATTCCCTTCATGGGACAACATGGCCAAAGATACCAGGTTTGGCTGCAAACTTGTTATACCTCTTTAGGCCTGGAAATCCAAGAAAGCCTGGCTTAAATCTTGAAGGCCAGGAAGGCCGGGCTTTTTTTGACCAAGGTTGCCGAGAAAGCCCGGCCTTGGAACTAACAAGGCCACGAAGGCAAAGCTTTGGTGGCCAAGGATGCCGAGAAAGTTTGGCTGTGGCCATGCTTGTCAGGCTTTACCAGGCCGCATTTTCCCGGTAAGCCTGGCCAAAAACCCGGAAAGCGTGGCCTGGCCAGGCTTTGCCAGGCTGGCCGGGATTTTGGCCAGGCTCCTGATGCAAGGGTAATCTTGTAATTATTAATTTTTATTCTCATTGTAACTTAGCAGCACATAGTAACTCTCTGACCTACGCCATATAAGCCTCTGGCTTTGGCATCTTATCGTTAACTTGTGCTTAAAAAATTAAAAAAAAAAGAAAAACAAAAGAATATTAAAAAAGAGAATTTCAAAATTTGACAGTCACGTAACACTTCTGGCTTGGCCTAATTCTTCATGACCTAGCTCTGAACATCCCAACCGCATTTCATCTTGAAGTTCAGAGACTTCACAACTTTCAAGTTCTAATACATGTAATTAGCCTTCTATAGCTATAATAGCCACAATGTCCAACAAATGAAGTTTGAAAAGGGAGGATGACATGATATTTATCTAAAATACCATTCCCTGCTAGCAGAGGCCTCTTTTCCTTGTATTCAGCAAGCGGGAGAAAAGAGACAGCACGCTGAATAGAAGGAAAAGAGGCCTCTGCTAGCAGCATCTGACTTCAAATGTAGTAGTCGTACCCGAGATACTCTGACAATTACATACGAAATTCCTCTAAGCCCTAGCTCCTAAAAGCACATGAAATGTGTGCAAAATATAAATTAAGAATCCTTGCAAAAATAATAAGCTTACTGTTTCCATTTTCACTTTAGACTTGATGACGTGACATTCAGTACAAGTGTACTGTTAGTGAGACAGCAAACATTTACGGGAAATTGCGTTGTAGTTTCTTTTCTCTGAACACAACACGAACATAACACAAAGTAAACACCAAACGGATAATAAACTTGTGGGTTCGCCCATGAAATTCGGAATGAAGAGGCTTCTGATTTCAGTCGACTTTGCAGTATGATTGTCATGTTTTCAACAAAATGAAAGCTTAGCCTATTTCGTGCTCTCAGTCGCTCTCTTTCACATTGAACTTCGCCTTTTTGTTTCGTTGTCAACATGGTTCGCTGTCTTCAAAGTATTCATGTAAGCCCACTTGAAATGACCATGCAGCATCCTGCCTTAAAAACACGTGGGCTGCAGCAGAGGGTGAACTGTAATGGGAAATTTCACTTGGTATACATGAGGGGGCGGACGTACGGTGACCATTACCAAATTTTCTCCCCGACAGATGGGTTACCATATTTTCTTACCAATAGTGCTCTGCACGCGCTCGTTCAGCACGCAGAGCTCCGCTATTAGAACCCACTCAACTTTTTGTACCGGTTTGGTACAAAAAGTTGAGCAAATTGCATGTTTTTTTTTTTGAAAGGGGATCATTGAGAAAGCCACACACTCAAACGGGGAGTACATTTCAAACATTTTCAAACAGCTGAATGATTTGGTAGAATATCACTATTTGAAAATGAACGTTCTTAAGAATGCCATCACTCTCGTGACCCCAAACTGTTTTATGGCATCATTGATTTAAAAGACACCTATTCAGTCTCAGTGAACAAAAATCGTAGGAAATACTTGAGATTCATTTAGAAACATCAATGGTTTAAGTTGTATACCTAGAATATTTACAAAAATACTTAAAGACTCATGTTCATCCAAGAGGCCTTGCGCATGTTTGTTATTGTTTTTAACCGTCTCTATTGTTCATTCTTGCAATCTGATTGGTTTACCAGATTCTCCCACTGAGTTCAAGTGGCGTGACACTTTAACTCATAACAATGAAATGAGAATAGATTTCTATATTGCTGTGATTTATTTCAATGTTTTGTGCCTCCGAAAGACATCGTTTCCTGCAAAAACGCTGCAAATATATGAGGTTCATCATGTAACACTTTCAGTGACTGAGGAAGCAAGGGAAGTTGATCGTTTCGCTTGCATTTACTATGACTAGTATGGCTAGCTAAAAGCGATGCGGTAAAGGATTCCAATAATTAAATATATCATGTCGCCTTGATTACTCCTAGTCCACATATTTTAATTTTAGTGCTTCATAAGACTTACCGTATCATAGAAATTGCTGGGAAGAGAAATAAACCGCATTCGACTCAATGAATGCTAATTTATCGGATACAAAACCGCGCTCAAGTCTGGTTCATTCGCAGATAAATTAGAACCGCATGATCAGAATATTTGGCAAGGTCGGACATCAGTTGAAAGCTGGCATATCGCTACAACAGATACATGTTCCAAGGTATCAAATCTTCTCTTTTGTTTGCTTAAAATGCT
This sequence comes from Pachyseris speciosa, assembly GCA_016490735.1. Taxonomy (NCBI): domain Eukaryota; kingdom Metazoa; phylum Cnidaria; class Anthozoa; order Scleractinia; family Pachyseridae; genus Pachyseris; species Pachyseris speciosa. The sequence goes on along the minus strand of JAEMWC010000210.1, from coordinate 905,958 downwards.
AGCTAAGCAAAGTCTGAGACGGGCATCTTCCTTCGGGTTATCTGTACAGAGGTCACGTTATGCGAAGTTCAACAACAACACCAGCTGCCTACAAGGTCTTTTCCTCACCACTTCCACGACTCTTGTTGAAAATATCAACACAAATGAAGAGAGGATGTTAAGAAAACCACGACACCACAAAAAATAGCAATACTCTGGGAAATAAGCTGGATGAACGATGATTATTTTCGAAAAATAGTGCTCACTGGCGATTTGCGTATTTTCCATATGCGAAATTCAGCGTGGCGCGCAATGCATCTTAGATGAACATGGGTCTTTAAACTAGTTTGTGCAACACTGCGTTCCCAAGGACCTGAAAATGTGGGCCACATGTACGACTCCTATCTTCAGGGAGACACCTTTTCGGATTGTGGCACTGATGTTGCTGTCACCACCAAGCTTTTCACAGATCTGGTTTTCATGTTGAACCACAAGAAATCTGTTTTTCAACTGAAACAGGTTATCACCTTTCTAGGTTTTGTTTTGAATTCAGTCACCATGACTGTTGCCTTTATATCTGAGAAGGCTACAAAATTAGTTACAAAAGCCACAACAATACTTACAAAGCAATAACCATCAATTAGGGAAGTTGCATAACTGATTGGTTTAAAGTGCTATGACGATCAAAAATCACTCGTCCTTTTTCTCCAAATTTCGAAAGTGTGTTTGCTTAACAACCAACTCGCGAAATTTCAAGCTTTAATTAAGAGAAGTCAGTTTTTTATTTTGACTGAAATATTCTATTTAGTGATCCGCCATTACTAACTTCAAAATCTTGAGAGAACTGGATCGAGGACAAAATGATGTAGAAAGCTCACAAGAGTAAGAATGCAGTGTGTGTAAACCTGGTGATTTAGTATGCAGCACGGGAATTTTGAGCTTTCATACTCTCAAACTCGTGTTTTGCATACTTAAGAGCGGATGTCTGTAAATATCGACCAGAGGTAGGAATTATAAAAATTTCGGAAAATCCGAAAAAAATTCTGTGGACTACCCTAGGTATTCTATTAAGGAAAATATAAATTTTACTTTCATCGGATGAATATTTTGGTCATATGGATGGTGTCAAGTTCGGGCGCTCTATAACCTCTGCCTGATCACTTTTTCGAGGCCCTAGACCGGGCTATGGAAAGAGCTCGATTTGAATCTAATTGAAATATTATTCAAGCCACATAGCTTCTTATCACATTCAAGAGGTTTCAACACGCATTTTGAGTGGTCGTGCCCTTGAATTGGTTGCGACTAGAATATTTTACAGATTTTTAAATATTTACAAAATTTTGAGGATTTCGCAGGAGGAAAATTTTGTCGAAATTCGAAGGCCAAAAATCACACCCGATACCTAATTTCAAATAACAAAAACCATTCTACATTAAAAAGCAATCCAAAAGCTTTCAAAATATGTTTTTGAAACGTTGGGCAACATATGAAATGAATTTTTGGGAACGCGAAATTCACGGAGCACTTGAGTGAAATTTGACCCTTCTGACTTGACAGTTTTGAGGTTCGGTGCGACACAAATCAATACTCAAACAAATATTTCAGCCAAAATAAGTCTAATTTAGGCAATCTCAATAAGTCTTACAGTCATATATACATGCTTCATAGACATTGAATACAAAATTTACAACAATTTTCAGCCAAAAAGAACTCATATCCCAGGTTTTAGGTACTAAACTTGCCTCGCCAAATAAATGTGAACATGCACTGGGCCAAGTTCTTATCACTCAAAGCCAATAGTTCAAAATCTACACCAAATATCTATCCTGTGTAGTATATAATCTGGTGCACGATATGTTTGTTTGTACCTTTTTTCTTTGTTCGTCCTCATTTCCACAAATTCGACGTGTCACGAGTCTTGTGGAGGTGCTGTTGTGTGATTCGATATAGTGTTGCATAACATTACAAACGGAGATCGAACCCAGGACCCGGGACACAGGCACTTCATCTGCATGAGTTTGTTAGGAAAAAATACCGTAAACGTCCATGTAAAAGCCACACTTTTTTTCACAATATTGAAGCCCAAAATCAAGGGTGCGGCTTATCCACGGATACATCTGTGTTTGGAGTTCTCAAACATCCTAATTAATATTCATAAAGTTATTAAGTTGTCAAGAAATAAACATAAAAGAAACTGAGAGTGTGTTGCTGTTGTTCATTGAGTGGTGGCTCCTAAAGGAGCCGTTTGTGTCTTCACGTGTTTATCGGCGAATCTTGCTCTCCAGGAGTTCTTTCAAGCGATTAATTTTCACTTTACTGGAACAACTAAACACCAACCTACAAGGAATCTCCATTCCTCCACACAGCTGTTTGCAGTGACGTCTACATCCAGTTACTTCCACGCATATCTTTCCACCACGTGCGATAAAATACCACAAAGTTCATGAGTACTCGCGAGGTAAATGGCCGACTATAGGAACGCGAAAAGTATTTAATTACTGTTCAGAGGTTTCTTGATGTTTACGTGGAGAACAATAACTAGATGAGAGATTTTACATTTGAAAAGGAATGCTTGTTCTTTTATAAATTACCTGTAGTGTTGTAATATTGATTAATGAAAAAGAAGCTGAGATTGCATCATTGCGCGTGCTTTTCGGTGTTATGCATTTTGCCCAAGATGCCCAGAGGACGCCCAGGCTCTGTCCTAGACCTAGTCCTCCCCACATTTAAAGCTTGGCTACTAAGCACTCGTTCGTTTTGTTTCAATATTATGGTGTGTTTTGAAGTGACACTGATCCTTGATTGTTTATAGCAATACAACTCTGCTGGAACTTCAAACTTTATTGTTTTTATTTTTTTCCAAAATCTGCGCTTCTAAATTGGGGGTGCAGCTTATCTACGGATGCGGCTTATGCACGGACGTTTATGGTAAATTCTAGATTGAAAAAAAAAATGCAAATCACAATAGAACACTGATAACCTGAACTCGGCAGACTTCCCCTGCTCACTTGTCTGATGCCTTTTTTCTTGCAGTACAGTAGTCTTTATAGATTGTTTTCACCGTCACGGAAAAAAACGCTGGCGTACAAGAATAAATTCCGGAACTGTTCCATGAAAGAAGCCAAGAAAATGAGATGCGACAAGAGACTAGCAAATGAGCAATTTCACAAGCCTCAGATCTGTGTGGCACACCGTTTCTGAGTTATCTGCCTAAACCTTTTTTCACGCAACTTTAATTAAGGGAGCTTTGTAATTGTATGCAGACGTCATATACACTGAAGTAAGTACATGTACAGGTAAGGTACCCAAAATCAACCAATACAGTGTACATTAACTTATGCAATAAAGGGGTTTTCTTTTTGTTTCTGAGCTACTATACATATACATATTCGAATTCTTGAAATGTTTTAACTGCTGAAAATCATAAGGGAAAACTATTTTTCAGCCATACAGCTGACCTATCTTGGTCATGCACTATGAAAATTTCCGTTCTTTAAAAACCAAAGACGCTAAGGAACTGGAAACTCGATTAATAATTATTTGTAAGTTATCTTCAACCTGATGTAAATAAAAACTCAGAAAAGCTTGCTATTTTGATTTAAGAATTTGATGACGTCATGGTAGGAAAGTAAACCACGCCCTGAGTTGTAGCACTAATTCGAACTGAAACTTTTGCCGACAGTGCCACCCGATACTAGAATGCTGGCGGTGCTTCGGGCAAATCGACATTTCAAAGCTCGAGTCATGAAATTAAAATATACCTGGAATAAAAATAAAAATAAACATAATGGGAACTGCAACTTAGGTATATCAGGAGCGCAGGGGTATATTCATCACCCGACTGAGGAAATATTGCAAGAATCGCTTAGGGACTAGGGTAACACTTATCTTCTTTCCGGTGCAGTCAATGTCCGGCTTCACATTCCAAGAAGCGAGAGACAATAGCAAATACATTCCAAAGGGAGAGTTTTTTTTCCCATCATAAAGGGGAGCAGATGCTTGTTGCTTTGATAGGTGATCGTTCATAGCACGAATTTTGCCAGCAAAGGAAGTAAAGGTAAAATTTATGGGCAAAATGTTATAATCACACGATATATTTTCAGTCCCAAGTTTATTCACAATCCTCAAGACATGCTCAAGGATCCAGGCTTGTTTTATTTCCAGCTCCATTGGTAATGAGTTCAAAGTGTGCTGGTTCCCTCAGCATGTTTTCAAATCTAATTTTATTCGCAGGCTACCTTGTCTTACCGGGGACTACCGTAGAAGTACGAAGTCCCTTATTCTTAAACAGCAAAATAATCCTCATGAACAGCTCTCAGAATACAGAATATCAGCCCCTTGAGCCTAAAAGTTGACTTTTTTTCAGAATACCTTCATCTCAGTATGCTGTGGGGACTGGCCATTCATTATTTCAGAGGAAGAGTGCAAAAAATAAAAATAAATAAACTGAATTTCTCGGGAATGTGCATGGATATTCCTTATCTTGGCCAATCAGCAAGCACTTTATAATTCCTGATTGCTCTTTCACTTGATAAAATACCAAAAAGATCAGACCGAGAGCAAGGAAATGGCACGTTGAGTATTATACATTAGCTCTAGCTTGCAGAAAAGCGTTATACGCTTTTGACACCCGATGATTAATAAATCAAGTTATGAGGCAATAGGTAAAAACCTATTTATTTTTACCTGCCTTGCAACTCCGGTGCGCGCGTGCACAACGCCATAGTACAGCTTATTAAACATGAGAGTAAAAGGAAGGTGTGTCTCAACCTTACCAACCCTCGCTAATATCAGCTCTGCTTCCATCTTCAAACCACACTTAGCAATACTGACTTGTAGGGTGTCTGTGAAGTGGAGCTCAATTGACCGGTTGGAGTCTCTGGTACGCAAGTACTCAGTGTGCCCGGGTATTTGGTACTTGAACCGCACTTTCCCCCAACCAATGCTCCATATTCGCATGCTGTATTGTCTACATTAGCGAGCAGATGTGTTCTAGCAGGCAATGAAGCTTTCTTATTTTCAATGGCAGAGAAAACTATATACCACGAAACTACGCTTCCAAAATGGATGCCGCAAACACAAGATTAGACTGTATTGGGACATTGTTATTTGTGCACATGCTTTATACAATGTGTTAAAAGAGTATTGCACAACGTATTAGGTTATGAATGATATATGAAATGAATCAGGTTATCTCCTCATCTGATAGACAATCAGGACAAATAAAAAAGTGCTTAATTAAAACAAACAAACAAAAAGAACAAATTATTTACATTGCACCAGTGGATTGTTTGACACGTTCGAGGACCAGGAATCTGTACTTATGGTACAACGGCAACGTATGAAAATTTGAGCTTAAGCTCATTCCATTGGCGCAACTATAACATGTAGATCAATGATCGAATTTTTTACACAACCTGGAAATAAAACTGAAGTAGCCAGATCTCCTTACGTTTCATGTTACGGACAGCACAATCTCGACTCGCGCAACAGCTGTTTCACGAGACGTGTGACACATCCGCGAGCGTGCGGGAATTTCGCTGTAGTTTTTGGATCTCTTTGCAGAAATGAAGACGAAAAAGGACAAAAGATACAAACAAACATATCGTGCACTTGATTATATACTAAGCAGAGTATATATTTGGTGTAGATTGTGAACAATTGGCTTTGAGTGATGAGAACATGACCCAGTTCATGTTCACATATATTTAGTGAGGCAAGTTTAGTACCTAAAACCTGGGATGTGCCGGAGTACTTTTCGGCTGAAAATTGTTGTAAATTTTGTATTCAATGTCTATAAAGCATGTATGAAGCATGTAAGACTTGAGATTGCCTAAATTACACTTATTTTGGCTGAAATACTTGTTTGAGTATTGATTTGTGTCGTGCCGAACCTCAAAACTGTCAAGTCAGAAGGGTCAAATTTCACTCAAGTACCACGTGAATTTCGCGTTCCCAAAAATTCATTTCAAATGTTGCCCAAGGTTTCAAAAACATATTTTGAAAGCTTTCAGATTGCTCTTTAATGTAGAATGGTTTTTGTTGTTTGAAATTAGGTACTGGGTGTGATTTTTGGCCTTCGAATTTCGACAAAATTTTCCTCCCGCGAAATCCTCAAAATTTTGTAAATATTCAAAAATTTGTAAAATATTCTAGTCGCAATCAATTCAAGGGCACGACCACTCAAAATGCGTGTTGAAACCTCTTTAATGTGATAAGAAGCTATGTGGCTTGAATAATATTTCAATTAGATTCAAATCGAGCTCTTTCCATAGCCCGGTCTAGGGCCTCGAAAAAGCGATCTGGCAGAGGTTATAGAGCGCCTGAACTTGACAACATCCACATGACCAAAATATTCATCCGATGAAAGTAAAATTTATATTTTCCTTAATGGAATACCTAGGGTAGTGCACAGAATTTTTTTTTTCGGATTTTCCGAAATTTTCATAATTCCTACCTCTGGTCGATATTTACAGACATCCGCTCTTAATAAGCTGCATTCCCACACTGCAATTTTAAACTAGTGAGTAAATGACGTCATTTTATCCTGGACCCAGCTCTCCGAGGCCTAATTGGTCAGTTATGAACGTGAGTAATGGCGGACCATTAATTTAAAAAGTTGTACTCAAAGTAAACAGTCTTCTGCTTTAAATTAAAGCTTGAAATTTCGTTAGTCGTGTGTTAAGCAAACACACTTTCGAAATTTGAAGAAAAAAGACAGGTGATTTTCTGATCGTAGTAGCACTTTAATGGTGTGTTGCTTTCCCAGTGTCATAGATGGTCCACGTTTTAATAGACAATTAGAACTCGACAAATTTATGGCCTTGAAAGGGAGGAAAGGTGATTGATGTCCCTTTCAGAGACATCAAAGTCTGAACTGCAGTGGTGGATTATGCACACGCACCAATTTCATCGTGGTATCCCATGGTAGTCCCAGTGTCACTGTTTACTCTGGTGCATCTGTCTGGCTGGGGTGGTGTCCTGAGTGATGTTTCCCATGGAGGTCTCTTTTCAGAGGAAGAACAGACCAACCGCAATAACTATCTTTAGATTTTGGCTTGTTTTCTCACACTTCAACTTTCTGTTTCACTCTGACACTGGGAACCATTCTCCACACAGCCGGATGGTCCAGCTGGTGCACCTTTGCTCTGTATTATCAGAAAAAGGTCCATAAAGAATGTGATTATGCTACCAGGGTTTTCATAAGAATTGTACACTTTTTTCCCTATTTAGCAGGTTTGTTTGGCATTAAAATTTGTTGATATTCATTACTGGGTTCACAAATGCTGGCTCTCAATGTCTCGTGGGATCCATAGGATGATGGGATAGAATTGGAGAGACTGACCTGTAAGTTGAAGTTTGATGTAAATTCTATCTCATTACCACCAAGTGTAAAGGAATCACATGCCCACCCCTTGTATCTTCTGTTTGAGAACCACGCGGATTTTTCTGACCAATTCTGTACCGCATTTGTTCACTCTCTCAAATTTGACTTCTGAAATTGGATGGTGCAATCTCATGTGATCCCTTTACACTTCGTGATGATGAGATAGAATTTGCATGAACGTTAACTTTCTGGTAAGTCTTGTTTAATTTTCCAGTTATTGCTCAGATTCTCAGGATTTGTAAATGACGTGTCTGTGAAGTACTCTTGGATATCCACAGAACATTTTAAGAGGACAAGGCTCTATTTGTCAATGAGATTGGAAAATTCTTTGCACATAAGATAATTAAGATTCGTGATCAGATAGACACCACAGCTATTTCAACCACTGAGTCAATAGGTGATGACTATGGAGCCCGCAAAGGGCCATGACAAATTATAGTTATTTTTTGAGTTGTGTAACGAGTTATTTGATGAGTTATGTGACGAGTTGTTTTAAGCAAAGAACCTGGGTTCTAGTACAGTGGGGCAAACATGGCGGGGCATTTGGACTTGAACTTTCATGATGAACGCATTGAGCAATACCTCAAACTTGGATACAACCATGCAGAGAAACTTTCATGTTTTCCTTTGCTGCATGACCGGCAGCTTAGTTTGCGACAGCTAAAAAGAATACTAGCCTGAGAACCGTTGTTGTCGCTATTGAACAAAATCAATGGGGTAGTGGAAGTTATATTGGATATAGATCTATTTGGCAAAGATTGGTCACAGGGCATGACCTTGTGGTTTGTAAGGAGATGGTACGGCATGCTCTCAGGATCCTAGATCCTGGTGGTGTTGATAGGTGGTTGGGGCATCGACTTCAAAGGGAAGAGGGTATGATAAACTTAAACCTTTTGGTTTTTCCATCCACTGATGCATAGATGGCTATAGGAGGCGAATAATGTGGCTTGAGGTTGGGATCTCAAACAAGTACCCCACAGTTGTTGCATGTTATTTTGTTAAATGTATAATTGAGGTAGGAGGCACTGGCCATATTTTACAAGTGGACTGTGGTACAGAAATCAGCCACAGTGCTTGCATTGAATGGCGTCAATGGCTTCAATGCATCCACGTCATCTTCCTTTGGAGGGTCTTCCTTATCTGCCATTTGGAAGTCAATTGCTTTGATTTTTAATTCCTCAAGCTTATCTGTGAGTTTAAGCTGCGGTAGCTTTTTGGCGAACTGAACTGTAACAACAACAAGTTAAATATATTTTGTAACAATATAGTCCGGCTTTTTTTTACTAAACATAAAGCAGCCCTTAAGCAACAACTTATTACATTTAACAATCTACACATTTAGGTACAGGCCAGCATAGCAGCTGCATTATTGAGTCTTCACTCCTAGAAGTGATTAGTCGCATTGTTTCTCTGTAAAATGTCCATAAGCTGTTATTGTAAAGCAGGTTTTGGTTGTTCAAAGACTGGATAACATTCTCTAAAATGCACTGCATTCCTGTGCTTGGCTAAGCAGATTGTGATACATATTCCAAGATGTTGTTATATAGGCATCTTTCCATAATCTGACCCAACACTAATAGACAGTGACTCATCCATTGAATAAAGTTATCCAGCCTTTGATTACTTGGGGCCAGATCTGCTACCAAACACAAAAGGTGCCGATGAATGGATTAAAGTGTAACCAATAACCCAAAATAACTGCAATACACCACTAGGCCCCAGTTTTTCAAAGAGCAGATAATGGTATCCACCTGATAAATCACCATCCAGTGGATAACTGTGTATTGGTAATGGTTGCAATACATTTTATCCGCTGGATAGAGTTATCAGCTGGATAGAGTTATCCAGCCTTTGAACATCTGAGGCCAGCATTGGACACCGCTGGACATTTTCTTTTTGTGGTCACAACCAGCCCACCTATTTGTCAACAGGTAAAATTTGGAAAAAAGCCAAAGCATCATGTTGAATAATAATTACTGAGGCATTGAGCATAGGTCACTGCTAGAAGAGAAGATATTAGTATCAAATATGGAAGGGTCTTAAGATATTTAAAATGAAGGAGACTGTAGTGTTTTCTCGGATTTAACCAACGGATGATTTGGATTTAACCACAGACTAAAAACCACGCCATTACAAACCTCGTGCAACTTTAACCATCATCCCCAGTGCGCTTGCTCCGTCCAACAACACGGGGGTGGGGAGGGTAGCGCTTAACACACACATACTACATTCCTCCCTTCTTCGAATTACTCGTTGAGTTAAAAAGGTAATAAAAAAATGTCTTTCCATGTCTCACAGAAGTCCTAACACTGTCCGAACACTTCAAAGTGGTATAAGTAGAACTTCAATGCAACAGCAACAGTTCAAATTCAGTTCAAAGTTCCAGTTCACATCCCGGTACTTGAGTCACACTCTGGGGCGAACTGAACACAGCCTAGAACATAGTCTTGAAATCTAGAGGGTAGTCTCTTAAGTCTTGAGGGACATGAGGTGGTAGAATCACTTTGTCCCATAGAAGTATCACCTGATGGTTTGTATTCCGCTGGATTGTCTCCACTTGCTGTCCCAGGAGTGCTTACAGGTTCTCTAAACTCTTGGCTTGATGAGCTTTGTGTTGCTCTCTGAGCCTCTGTCGTTTCTGATGACGACCTACTGGTGGCTGGGAATACATCATCATCTCTCTTGAAATACTTTTTCACATGGGTTACATTTCGGCAGTACTGTGCACCATCAGCCTCAACAAGAACACTATTGCCATTCTTCTGGTCAACTGTAAAGGGAGACTGTCTGTAAGGCGGCGTTGACAGTTTGTTTTCTTTCTCCTGTCTCAGTAGCATTTTATCGCCTTCTTGAATCTCGCTTTCATGTGCATTTCGTTTGCAGTCTGCATACATCTTCCCCTTCTCCTTTCTCTCACTGTCTCGATGTCTGACTTCATCGTCAATGGTAAACTCTTCAAGGTGGGGTAGTTTGGTCCTTATGCATCTGCCAAACAACAACTCTGCTGGACTAACCCCAGTAGTAGAATGTGGTATACTACGATACATCATTAAGAAATTATCCATCTCTGATTTCCAGATGCGGCCCTCTGCTTGGGCAATACACAGCTGTTTAAGGATACTGCGGTTCTGTCTTTCGATCTCACCATTTGCCTGTGGCCATAAGGGTGTGGTTTGTCTGTGTTCAATTCTGTTCTCTTCCATGTACTTCTTGAAATGTTCACTGACAAACTGCGGTCCATTGTCAGTCTTACAGGACAAAGGAAGGCCATGGCTAACGAACATTCTTGACATTGATACAATCTTTTCAGAGGTAGTAGATTTGGTGAATTCCATCTCAAAGAATCGGCTGTAATGGTCCACTACAACAAAAACAATCACCAGAAGGCAGTGGACCCAATAAATCGGCTGCCAGATGTTGCCACGGTGCGGAAGGCAGCTCTGTACGTGCCATCGGCTCAGGTTTAGATGGTTGAGAAACTAACTGACAGCCATGACAGGTCTTACAAGCATTGCTGACGTCTTTGTCGATGCCAGGCCACCATACTTTGGTTCGCAAACGTTGCTTCATTGCCACAATACCAGGATGACCCTCATGTGCCAACGTCAGTACTTGAGCACGAAGTTGCTTTGGTACCACAATTCGGGTTCCATGAACCACCTTTCCAATTGAACTTAATTCACCTCGCACAGGCAGATACTCCTTGAATTCTATGGCCTGCTACTTTCCATTTAAGAGACATTCTCGTAAACTTTTCAGCTCAGGATCATGTTCTGATGCTCTCTCAATTTCGCGAGTTGTCACGGCAACAGGTGTCGATTGTTGGGCTACCCACTTCACTTACTCTTCTGTTTGGTCGTTGTCTCCTGATGGGGGCATTGGATGCAGGAGGCGTTACAAAGAATCTGCAATATTCTTTATACCTGGAATGTATTTAACTGTAAATCTGTAGGGTTGCATCCTGATAATCCATCTCTCAATCCTAGCACAGGGTTTGGATTTGGGAAAATACATTTCAGAGGTTTGTGGTCAGTCATTAGTTCAAATTCAGCGCCATACAAATAAGCATGAAATCTTTCGCAGGACCACACAATCGCCAGGGCCTCTTTCTCGGTCTGAGAATATCGGCATTCTGTATCATACAAGCTCCAGCTTGCATTGCTAATAACTCGTAGCTCTTCCCCTTGCTGTTGGACTAGTACAGCTCCTAAGCCTACAGGACTTGCCTCTGTGATCACCTTAGTCAGGGCATTCTTATCAAAATATCCAAGTGTCTCTGCACTGGACAGTCCCTTCTTTAACTCATCAAATGATTGCTGTTGCTCCAGGCCCCACACAAATGGTTCTCCATTCTTCGTAAGTTGGCGGAGAGGTGCAGATACCGTTGCCAGGTCAGGAATATAACATGCAGTAAAATTGACCAATCCCAGGAAGCTCCTCACTTCAGTGGCATTCTTTGGTCCACAGGCATCAACGACAGCCTTTACTTTAACATCTGTTGGACCAATTCCACGTGCTGACAACACATGACCCATGAACTCCAGATTGGACATCTTAAATTGACACTTATCGCGGTTCAGCGTCAACCCCTTGCTGCTCAATACTTCGACCACACTCTCAAATCTTCTGTCGTGTTCCTCCACAGTGGGTGCATGTACTATCACATCATTAAGGATGTTATGGGCACCATCACACTCTTGAAGGACCTGGTGGAGTACCTTCTGATACATCTCAAAGGCACAAGTTATACCGAACATAAGTCGTTTGTACCGGTACAGTCCTTTATGTGTGCCAAATGTAGTGATATCTCTTGATTCAGGTGACAGTTCTATCTGATGATAGGCAGAGTTGAGGTCCAACTTGCTGAAGAACTTCCTCTGATTCAAATCTTGTAAAACGTCATCGATGGTGGGTATTGGGGAACGTTCTCGTTTTACTGCCCTGTTGGCTTGTCGCATATCCACACACAAACGAATGTTGCCCGAGGGCTTTGGCACTACTCGCCCCAGAAGGGCGTGTCCCTCATTTTCAATAACAACAAATTCCACTCCACTTAACACTCTCTCTCCAACAGACATCTCTGCAGTAAACACGCCTACAACTTGTAATGGCTGATTACTACCATATGAAAACAACTTCTTTGAAGCCCTCCTTGACCTACACTTAACGTTATTTGCTTTCAGATATTCCCACACGTTATGACCTAAAACATTGCAACTAGCATCAGAATCAATGATCATTGGCAAAGACAAACCTCCAACTATCACAGAGATTTTTCCATCAGTTGAAACATTTGAATCGCCTGATATGCCAAATGCATATTCACAGTCATCACTCTGCTTATCTTCAGCTTCTACTTGCCTTACATGGTGATGTGCACCGCCCCTTCTTCTAACGTCTGGTCTACGTGGTCCTCCATCTCCTTGGTCACTGTTTTGTCTCCTCTTTATTTTACACACAACCTCAAAATGTCCTGTCCCATTACACTTTTTAGACTGCTTTCCCCTCGCTGGGCATAGGTTATCGTTAGTTTTATGTCCCACATTTCCACAACAGAAACATTTCACATTCCATGTGCTCGGAGCTCCTTTGTAATTATAATTTGTCTTCCCACTCACACTGTTCACCTCGGAGCCCTTCACCTCACTACTTGCTCCTTCAATCGAACGGGCCTGCTTCTCTGATTCTTCCATAGCACGGGAAATTTCTCTTAATTGTTGCAGTGTCAAGGCTTGACCTTTCTGGAGTAACTTGCGATGAAGTTCGTGTGACAAACACTTGTTAATCACTTGATCACGAATTTCCTCATCCACAGCAGTAGCATCTCCAAATTCACAGGTTTGGGCTTTTTGTCTCAATCTGGTCACAAACTGTTTGACGGTTTTGCTGGCCAGTTGACTCGTTTGATGAAAACAAAGCCTTTCATACCGAACATTCGCTTGCGGTTTGAAGTATTTATTCAGAGTCACTGTTGCTTGTTGATAGCTATCTGATCCTTCTTCCTCGTGCTCCATCCTACAACATGGGGGATGGGGGGGTAGAGCTAAACACGCAAATACTACAGAGATGAAATAACTAAACAGTAATCAAACAACAACACTGGTGCCAAGGACTGGCATTGTATCAGGAATCACATCCCATTCTATCCATGAATCCTGTATCGATTCATTAAAAACGACCCAAGGGAATGTTATTGGAGAAGGAATCAAGCATGTTCTAACCCCAGTGTTATCATCAATGTAAATGTTATAGGTGAAAATTAACTTCCTTTTTCTACCATGAATAATTAACAATTATTCCATGAGCGCGTGTTGGATGCGAGATGGTAAATAGCTAACAAGGCGCGTAGCACTGAGTTGGCTATTGCCAATCTCGTATCCAACAAGGGTGCCAAAACTACTGAAACCCTTATCCATCTCTTCTGGAATTGTAAATATACAATGGCCTTTTGGGAGGGAATTTTCCAATGGATACCGCAAAATTTTAGCGGATTAAAGGACTTTCAACTCTCCTCGCCTCTTTGTCTGGGCATTATTGACGAAATATCTGATCTGCTAGTTCATCACCTACTCCTTATTGCGAGATATTATATTTACTCCTGCAAGTTAACAAATGCCCTTCCTAGGCTGGAGGTTTTCATACAGCAAGTTATAAATTCTATGAATGTTGAAAGACAAATAGCTTCTGGGAACAACACTAGGAAAGCATTCCAACAAAAGTGGTCTCGTTTTAATAGAAGGGCCCCTCTACCTTAAGTCTTCACGTAAGAGTTTAATTGCGGCAGTTGCAACATAAGTCGATAATTTGTAAGGTGTATCCAAGTTATATTTACATCAATATCCATCCTCGGTGTACGTGTGCATGGGTGATTATTGTTTAAGAGTAGTGGTTAATTTTCGTTTCTTGTTTTTTAAAGTTACTTTATCCTTTATTATTTTCTTGTAGTGTAGTAATATGTTATTGTTGTAAATCTATGTTTCCAATAAAATGTGCAAGAAAAAAAAAAGGGTGCCAAAACGACATGATCACATGATACGGGCACTGTCCTGCGGACAGTTGAATTAAAAATCATAAGCGAAGCAAATTACAGCTGAACTGAAATTACGGCAATCCAAGCTTCACAGACTGTATGGGTAAAAACCTTACTGCAGTGTTCTCAAGTGTTCAAAGTTCAAACTCATCGTGAAGTGTAATAATTGTGAACAAAAAAATACTGGGGAAAGCTTCTCTGATCGCCATGTGAAACGGAGGTTGTACTGGTTAAAAAATTATTTTCGACAAGAACTGCCTTCCCAGGCTCTTGATGTGGAAATTTGTCTTGGATTGGTCGGTACAGCTGCTGGATTTCGTTTTCTTTCACGAAAGTGTCTAAAACTTTTTTGCCTCAGTAAAAGCGGGATCAGGGATAATGGCAACCAGTTTGTTGTGCGGCAGCGAGTGAAGGAAATGATCAATGGCGGCTCTTATCAACTTTGTCGATGAACTTTTGTAATATGTGCCATCTTTCTTCCTTGCAGAGGTGTAAAAACACTTCTGACCAACATTCAGTTCTTCATTTGACATTTCTTCTATTGGTTTCAAAAATTTGGTGCCACCAGGACTAGCAAGCCATTCTGTAACATTAAGTAAGGTAAACGTTGTTGTTACGTAATATTCATGAATGTGTAAAATTTCAACCGCCATATTTCACATTTTGCAACTTTTAAGGGAAATGTAACTGATATGTATCATTAAATAATCTCATCCTGAACTTTCTGGCTTTTTTTGTTGTTACTGGGACGGCATCGTCCACAATTTCTTGTATTTTGTCTGTAGATAGCTCACAGAATTTTTTTTTCATCCATTTTACTGTCGACAAAATTTGGCCTCCCGTGAGAGATTTTATGCTGAGCGACATTTGCTGCATTCATTTCCATATAACGTCGAATGCAGGTGTAATGGCTGGTAACCGAGATCCAGTGAACCAATGGGAAAGCTAGAATTGCATTATCCGAGGTTGAGAATTTAGTAATTAGGGTTAGAAGACAATGGAATTTCATATTGACCTATAACATATACATAGGCATATATGTATGGGCCAAGGCAGATAAATGACTTTTATGCCTCCTTGCCCGCTTGTCTTTTTATGCCCTTATTATAAAGAGAACCGTTGGCTAAATTCTGGGGTCATCAGTCGAGCTATGTTTGCAAGAGCGCTTAAAGAAATAAGGAACAACGATGTGTTTGGGTATAATTTTGGCCACGCAAGATGGCCGATTTATTGATTAAATATAACATCTTCAAACAAATTTAATTAGCTATGATTATTTGATTTTATACGCTCTGGCAAAGGTGAAGGCGGAGAAAAAAGGCACCCAGAGTAACTAAACTACGATTAAGAAAGAGGCGGAGGAAGGGAGGAGGAGGGTCAAATTCGCAAAGCTTGTTACGTCAGGAGACCAAGAGGAAGACTTCGGGGAACACAGCTTGTCTTATACCCTAACCTTAAACGAAGTCGAGGCTAAGTACTTTTCCGAACGAGCTCGTGACTAGTAGTTTTACAGCAAGTAATATTCCGGCAAGTGATTTACCAGCTAGTGATTACCCGGCTAGTAATTTTCCGATTGATCTCGTGATAGTCGTGTGATCAATACTTAACTATTTTGTGTCTAATTGGACCCTGCTCACAGCTCCTCCCTGCCGATTACATATTTTAAAGGTGAATGCGTGACAAGAAATAAGTGCCCCTCTTAGCAAACTAACATAAATCATTGCGTGACTAGGTGACATAAACATTTTTATTTGCCAGGCAAATAAACTCTTTTATGCCTCCTTGCCCGCTTGTCTTTTTATGCCCTTATTATAAAGAGAACCGTTGGCTAAATTCTGGGGTCATCAGTCGAGCTATGTTTGCAAGAGCGCTTAAAGAAATAAGGAACAACGATGTGTTTGGGTATAATTTTGGCCACGCAAGATGGCCGATTTATTGATTAAATATAACATCTTCAAACAAATTTAATTAGCTATGATTATTTGATTTTATACGCTCTGGCAAAGGTGAAGGCGGAGAAAAAAGGCCACAAGCCTCCTGTTGGGAGGCTCGCCCCACCCGAAGACGGATGACCCAGAAAAAGCCGAAGAGTAAACAGTTCCTCAGCACTTGCTTGAGGACAGATTACTCATGAACGAGCTGCATGTGTAGATAAACTAGGTGTACGAATATAACTTAAAAATGCATTGGACTTCCATCGTCCTAACTGGCGAATTTGTGCGTCAGAAAGACCTTTAGCAGCAGCCCAAGTGGCTGCACCTATGCGAAAACTGTGTGCTTTGTACAAGGTAGGGTCAAGATTACAAAATCTAAGAGCCCTATTAAGTTGTTCCACAAAAACTGATCTTTTTATGGGCGCCCCGTCCGGCCAGCAAAACAGGGGGCCACTGGTGGTCCCTCTAACAGAAATAAACGCTAAGACAGCTTTGACCGGGCAACAAGATTCTTCTTGAAAGATGTCAATAACAAATGGGCGCCCATTACTACTGTGCTTATATTTATAAATTGTCAGTTGAAGAGCGACGACCTGCCCTTGGGTCGTCATTAAAAGTGACAGCTGATGAAGTTTAATCAGATTACTCTGATCACTTCCGTTGACTGTTATCTCGCCGATACGTAAAAATGCAAAAAAGGCTATATAGCACATAGCTGAAAACATCTTAAACTGGTAGGCTGACTCTGTAGTGTGCTGAAATGAGGCGACAAGCTGCCGCAAGATTGGTAGTGTAATAGGAAGACGTACATCACGTACCGGTGCTAACTTGCGATAACCTTTAAGAATTTGACGAATGATCGCCGTTTCCGTTGGATCATTCACACCTGCTAACTTATGGGCATAGCCGATAGCAGATAAATAACTAGTCACAGTGGAGGAAGCATAATTAAGCGAATAAAGATGGGAAACAAATAGTACTATAATAGCGGGCTGTAAAGGTAAGCATAAGACTTCGTTACCTAAAAAGGACTGAGCCCATCTCGTGAATAAGCTCCATGAGCGCTTGTAAGCGTCCTTAGAACACTTAGTGAGACTAGCAGACAGAAGTGTTTGTGCTACAGAGGCC
Source organism: Pachyseris speciosa (assembly GCA_016490735.1). Lineage (NCBI taxonomy): Eukaryota > Metazoa > Cnidaria > Anthozoa > Scleractinia > Pachyseridae > Pachyseris > Pachyseris speciosa. The sequence goes on along the minus strand of JAEMWC010000210.1, from coordinate 888,500 downwards.
AGCTCTCCGGTAGAAGATGTGGTGGAACTAACGTTCGGTCGTGGTCCATGCCCTGTCCAAGGGACTTGAATTTCGTGACCTGTAAGCGCGATAAAGCGTCAGCCTTGACATTGAGCACCCCAGGCACGTGGACCGCCCGAAATAAAATATTATGTTTCAAACATTGTAAAACTAGTTCACGCAAGAGGACGATTAGCTTGTTATCTTTCGTAGTTTTCTTGTTAATTACGTCAACTAGACCTAAATTATCCGTGTGAAAAAGGACGCATTTGTTGGCCAGTTCTGACGCCCATATTGAGAGACTTATAACGATTGGAAACATCTCTAGCACTATAATGTTACGACCTAGCCAGTTTGAAGGCCATTGACCATAAAGCCAATGCGAGCCGAAAACTGCGCCGTAACCTAAAGAACCTGCTGCATCAGTGTAAAGGTGTAGTTTGGCTGACGAGAGCCAATTATAGTCTAAAAATAAAGACTTGCCATTGTATGATTCTAAAAAGGTAAGCCATAAGTGAAGGTCAGATTTTGTTTCACGATTTAGACGAATAAAATATCGAGGGCGTTTGACCCCAACTGTCAAGTTAATTAAACGGCGTAAAAAAGTTCGACCAGGCACGATGACAGAACAAGTAAAATTGAGAAGACCAATTAAGGATTGCAGTTCTCTTAAAGTTACCTTTTTCCGACGAAGGAAGTGTTGAATAGAGTCACGACATTTAGTAAGTTTGTCACTAGGAAGCCGTGCTTCCATGTTCTGTGAATCATGCTCAATACCCGCAAATGACAACACGAAGCTAGGGCCTACTGTTTTCTCGGGAGCCATTGGAACGCCCAATTCATCACACGTGTTGAGAAAAGCTTGCAGATCATTAGCGCATGATGCAAGCGATTTGCTGACGATCAGAAAGTCATCTAACAAATGTAATATACCCGGTATACGTAACCTAAAGCGGGCAATCCATTCCAGAGCGGAACTGAAACACTCAAATATTTTGCAAGAACTGGAAAGCCCCATAGCAAGATTTCTATCAACATAGAATCGATCACGCCAGCAAATCCCCAGCAAATTGTAATCAGAGGGGCTGACCGGAATCAGCCGAAAGGCATTTTTGATATCGGTCTTCGCAAGCGCAGAGCCCCTGCCTGTGCGACGCATTAGCCTGATGGCATCGTCAATATTAGCGTAGTGGACGCTGGAAGCAATGTGCGGGATATGGGAATTAATTGACTTCCCCTCGGGAAAGGACAAGTGATGAATTAGGCGAAATTCCCCCGGCACCTTTTTAGGAATCAGCCCTAAAGGAGAAACATGAAAGACTGGAAAGGGCTGTCCATCGAAAGGACCAACTATTCGTCCTAACTGAATTTCTTTAGCTAATTTTTCGTCTACCGCCTTAGGATTAGTGGTGGCTGACAAAAGATTTTTGGATACAAAATTACTGCGATGACCAACATAATCAATAGAAAAACCAAAACGGAAACCTTCAATGAGGTATTTCCGAGATCGAGGAGGGTAGCCCTCCAGATAGGCCTGTAATTTATCTATTTTGATTGGTGTTGCCAGTGGACGAGACAGTGCGGGAGGTAGGGGCTGAGTTAGTTGCGGTGATGGCTGTGGATTTCGGTCGCGATAGAGATGTGGTGGAATTTGCCCGTTGCTTGGGAAAGTGGCATTGGTTGGCTGGATGAGAAGATCCACATCGAAAGCATTCGTGTTTAAAGTTACAGCCGGAACACTTTTCCCCTCTGTGAAATCTCCAGCAAAAGCCGGACGGAAAGGGCGACCTTGTAGGCCTGTTGCGTGAGTCCGAGGAAACTACTGTAGGGGACTTTTGCATGTGGTGCGCCTGCAACCACAGTTCCCAATGGATCTGGTCCCAGGGGAAAAGAGTTTTTTGCCTCAAAAATCTAAAGTTTTCATCGTAATAACGCCAATGGGCATTTTTAGCCGCTAGGTCCCGCACTGTCTCGGAATATTTCATTAAAGCTGGGGCGTCGGTGGGTGATCGCACCGTATAAATAGCTACAAATGTTTGAAACGCTGATATCCATTGGTCTATAGTGGCAATTCTCTTAGGTTTCTGTGCGGGCTCGAGGCTAATGACCGGCGTATCTGAAGAGTCTGGCGTTCGAACAACAAAATTGTACTGTGACTGGTTTGGGGATGCTATTTGCAATAGGGTTCCTAAATCAATATACTCGTTTGCCCAAATTTTTGATTGAATTTTATCAGACACCCTGGAGGCGAGAGGGACAGCGATTTGTTGATGAATCAGCTGGGGCCGGTCATTAGACTGAGCCATGCTATTTAATGATAGTGGGCTCGTACTTATAGGCGAAGGGTTCGGAGGAGGAGGTCTCTCACCGGTAATGTCCTGAATTACGGCCGCTACTGACCCCTGTACAGCAGCAGCCGGAGTGGTGTGCGAACCCTCTGTCCCCTTGTGCGCATGAGGAAGGATGCCGGCTGCTTGAAGTCCTCCTAGTACGGCTTCGGAGACTATTGCAGCGATGTCCACTGGGGCAGGGGCTGCGTCGTTGCCGGCAATTGGAACAGTGACTAATTGGGAGGTATGTTCCGAGGCGGGTTGACGGCTGGCCGTATTAGGAACTGTGGCCCGCGCTGCTGATTTTGCCCTCTTTACTTTGTGCGAGGCTCGCGTCGCCTGGGCAGCACGCTTCTGGGGGCGTGGTGTAGGAGCTACGGTAGGGGCAGCACGAGATTGCCGACGAGTCATCATATTGACTGGAAGACAAAAACAGCTTATGTGTAGCAAGAAAAGTAACCCGTGCATTCGAACCACAAAATTGCCGGTATGGGCGCGTTGGTTAAGGAAACCGCTTATACCCAGCAGTTCCATACCCCACTGTTGATCACGTAACAAAACAGAAGAAAAAGGAAAAATAAATAAAATTAAAGAAAAATAATAATAAAGAACAGTTCCAGCGAACCGTAATATATAAGAAAAAACGGCAACATGTTTGGCAAGTCCAAATAACGATGGCTGCCGCAAGGAACATGCTTAGGTGCCGCAAAGCTTGTGAACTCATAGAGTTCTCAGTAAAAGTATACAAACAGTCTATTTAGACATGTAAGACAAAAGAAAAGTGTGGGAAACATAATAATAATAAAGGAACTAATTTAAGCTGGGAGCGCAACCCACCGCGGGGGAACAACTGCTCTTAATTTAATAGCGGATAGAATGGCGCCCCTGTAACTCCGGTAAAGAGCATATTGCCCTTTGGCATTAAGGTGTACCCCGTCTTTGCATAAAATGCGAACGGTGGGTTGACGAAGTCCTTTGTGACGCCAGAAAACAGCAAAAGGTAGGGTCTCCAGCACCACGCTGAGATATTGGTTGAGAAGGGCCACACGATCGTTGAAAGAGGGTGGATCCCTCAAACCTGCAGCGCGGTTAATGGTCTGACAAACTACTGTCGTTTCAACTTGGCATTCTGCGTGTAAACGCTGAACGAGGGTCTCGATCTTCGAGCCTACCACCTCGGGCCTAGCGACCGGTGGGAAAAGATCGTTGGAACCTATCTCCAAAATCACAATCTGCGGTTGTAGGCGCCTTACTAAATGGAAATCAAGTTTAGATAGCTTGTCGACAGTGCGACCGCCAATTCCGAGAAAAGTTATCTGGGCGGAACGGGACAAGTTAAGATCCCGTCGTACCCTTGCGTCTAGGCCTTTAGACAAAAATAATTCAAAACGGCGGACAAAGGAGTGGCCCATAATGAGAACATGGGGTTTAGGAGACATGACTAACTGAAAAAACAACAAGAAAGATATACTCAAATCTGGAAGTGAAGGACGGAGGTGTGCGGCGGTCAAATTCGCAAAGCTTGTTACGTCAGGAGACCAAGAGGAAGACTTCGGGGAACACAGCTTGTCTTATACCCTAACCTTAAACGAAGTCGAGGCTAAGTACTTTTCCGAACGAGCTCGTGACTAGTAGTTTTACAGCAAGTAATATTCCGGCAAGTGATTTACCAGCTAGTGATTACCCGGCTAGTAATTTTCCGATTGATCTCGTGATAGTCGTGTGATCAATACTTAACTATTTTGTGTCTAATTGGACCCTGCTCACAGCTCCTCCCTGCCGATTACATATTTTAAGGTGAATGCGTGACAAGAAATAAGTGCCCCTCTTAGCAAACTAACATAAATCATTGCGTGACTAGGTGACATAAACATTTTTATTTGCCAGGCAAATAAACTCTTATTCTTGAAGGGCTTCAAATATTGAGATTTCCTACTATTTGTAACTACACTACTGTGAAAGGGGAAAAATACCCATACCAAAATAAACCATGGACTTTGAAGGTATACAATTAGTGCATATCGTGGGAACTCTCTTTAGGCAAAGATGCAACTGTTCAGACAATGTTAAAAGTCCATCCCTCCCTTTCTCTCGTGATACTGGTGAACTCTTCTGCCAGGTCATTGTATGACTGGTAGGTACAAGGGTACTTCAAGCAAAGGACCACAGCTGTGTGTAATTGGTCTCCTTGCTAAGCCATCTACAACATAGAAAGCAAGAGATATCTTCTGATCTTTCAGTAGGGATCACGTTTAGTAATAAATTTAAGGAAGTCCATCAGGGATAATCGATTTAAGGACTTTATGAACAGGAATTCGAAGCTTTACTTTTCTAACTCATTATTCATCTTGGGATGAAGTTCCTCAATGACCTATTTTGGCATTTGGGTTCAACTCCAAAAAGAGTTCCTTGATACCAATGACACTACAAAAGTGTGGATCTGACTTTTTATCACTGATAATTCGGGCTCAGCACTGTGCTACACATCTTGCCTTCTGGATTATCTCTTGTTGCGCCAACTCCATAAGTAAGACCTTGATGTTATGTTTGCTAGGCAGGAACGCTGGTACAGACTCTCGGCAGTACTAAATTCACTGGCGAGTGCAATAGCCTCATCAACAGATTTACTACCCCAATTTGCGACGAACTGTGCCAATGAACTTTTTCTCTCTCGATTCTGTTGCATCGCTAAGCACACCAATTGAAACCTTGAAGATATGCCCTTTACCTGAATAATTTGACATACATCATAAACACTTAGCCGCTGACATTTCGCTTTCTTCTTTCTTTTCCCCGCAACACCTTTCGCTTTTGTTTTCCTCGCATTTATAGCAGCCTCCATACATGGTGCATCATCTGTAAGATCAGAATGACCAGGAGAGTGCAAGGGCTGGTTATCCTCTTTTGGCACATACTGATACCCAGAAAAGTAGGTGCTCTGACTGTCACTGTCACTAAAGTTCACTTTTATTCCGAACTTTTCATTTAAATAGTTCCTTACTTGAAGCCAACTTGTTCTCTTGGCAAGATTCAGCGCCATGTGAAAGTGATAAGGTTTATTTCATCACATGCGGCGCTGCCAGTAGACGTACTATGTGCCTCTATTGATACAACCCATTGTACAATTCTTACAAGCTTCTACAACAGCAGACGTGAAGGTTTATCTAGATGGAAACTTGGATGTTATGAGATAAACCGTCCGTTGCCTATCACTTTGTAACTCGTCCATCTATGTTTTTACCCCTATAAAAAACAACCAGCGTCATCAGTACATGCGATCAGCAAACAGTTGCAGATTATGCACGTGATCTTTATTATTTATCACCAGGCTTCGTGACAATTTCCCTTATACTTCAACAATTAATATTGCAGCATTTATTTTGATAACATCCACTGTATAACGATGATCATTTCCCTAAACTCCGCGATTTTTGTGACCTTTTCAGATTCCGACAATCCTGGCCAAATGTTGGTGGGACACCTGCCCTTTTTCGCTCAAAACCTCACCCTTTTTTGCTTTAAAATCCACGATTTCAACTACGTCCTTTATGTTTTGGAAAAAAAGACGAAAAGAAGTGAGTGTTATTCACCCCCTCCCCCTAGCAATGTTGAAAGAAAATAAGGCTTTTCTGAAAGGGCCACATTCACCCAAGTTGCATAACGTGCCTCGGTACAATTTCTGTATATAAAAGCTTGGCCATTTGATCTCAGTCAACAAAAGAACCTTTTTAAAACACAAAAAACGCTTGCAAAACCTATCGGGTGAATGTGGGCCTTGAAGCTATTCGCAATGGTTTTTTCTGCAGTCTTGGTCTTAAGAGAGGCTGTTTGAAGTCATCTACCGTAAACTGTCCCAACACTTTTGGCCAGGATTGTAGCTGATCAGGTGTCAATTAGGTTTAGTATATGGCCGCTATGTAGGGCTCAAGTGTTGATTATTATTCATACACAATTAATGGGACATTTCACATCGCATACATGGAAGGGTGGACGTACACGCGTACGTACGGTGGCCAAAACCAAATTTTCTCCAACAGATGGGTTACCATATTAGTTTCTTAACTATGGTGCTCCGCTATTGAATACAAGTAATGTGGGACTATTTCACTGGTCTGACGGGCTTATTTGCTAAGTTAAATATCTTTACTCATTTAAAGCATGTATTTTCCTCTTTTTGTTAGTAGCGTCTGCATGATTAAAATAGCGCAACTGTAAAAAATTGAAAACTTAGTAACTGTAAAATATTGTAAATGTATTACTTTTGTTTAAATAGTTGAAATTTCTCTCTAAAACTTTTTTCACTGTTTACAACATTAATGACGCGCGCGTCATAAGAGTAACCCCACAATGCAGTATTTTGCATTAGCTAAGTACTGGCCTCTTTGTATGTTAATGGTGCAAAATACATTTGTGAACATTGTCCTTCATCAATAGATTAGCATCGTGCAGTTTTCCCTACAGTTTGGAAACATTTGTAAAACATCTCTTTTACAGACAATCCTGGCCAAAGGTGTTGGGACAGTTTATGGTGGACGACTTCAAACAGCCTCTCTTAAGACCAAGACCATGCAAGCCCCCCTCCCCCTATGTTGATGAAAATTAAAAATAACAAAAACAAAAAAACGTTGTGAATAGCTTCAAGGCCCACATTCACCTGATAGGCTTTGCAAGCGTTTGATTGTGTTTTAAAAAGGTTCTTTTGTTGACTGAGATAAAATGGCCTGGTATTTACATACAGAAATTGTACCGCGGCACTCAATGCATCTTGGGGGGAGGAGGTGAATAGCACTGGCTTCCATTCGTCATTTTTTCCAAAACGTAAAGGACGTAGTTAAAATAGTGGGGTTTAGAGCGAAAAAAGGGCAGGTGTCCCAACACCGTTTGGCCAGGATTGTAGTTTACAGCGTACATCTTTGATGTTAGACATCCAGGTGGTGTGCAGCCCACGACCGCCTTGCATTATTTTCACACATTTCCAAAGATGGCGGTCTTACCATGTCCTAGCGGCATTTGAAGAGGTAAGTTCAAGTTCATTTTTTCCCTGATACCAAGCTATTCGGACTAGAATAAACTTGCAATTAGAAGATAAACCCTTTCTCAATTTCATGAAACAAATGATGTTTGGATTGACAGTTTAGATTTTCGTATTTTGTAGTGAAAATGAGAGGACCTATTTTCGTTGGAGCAGATCCTTGTAAATCGCACCCAATTCTTTTAGTTTTTTTGTACTATTCATTGCTTGCACCTCGCCAAAGAGTACCCCTAAATATTTCCCATAAATAGGACTAATTGTTGAGCTCATTGCACCCCAGCGCACCTCTTATTATTTAACCGAAAACTACGTTTGAAGTTGATGTTTTTTTGCTTCGCGAAGTCATGTGTTGTGTTTGTTTGCTCACGCCAATTCCGCAAAATAGCCTTGCAGTATTGGAAAAACTGTTACATAATTAACTTAAATTTGTTCTGCCTGACTTTAGATTATCAGTAATGAGTAAAAGAAAGCACTTTGGCAGTACTGGGAATCCCCCCGGTAAGACAGCCCCGAAAAAATAAAAATCACCAACAAACCGCCGGAAAACAAGGAATAAAGGAGACCATCTCGAAGGAGTTTGTTTTCCACTTCATGTGGGCGTTCATATACATCTGTCAGTGGTACAGGACGACCAGGAGACTGGTCCAAACAAGAAACGTCAGCGTTGGTAGAGTATGTGGCCCTGTATTGGGAAGGCTCCCATACTAATAGCTGGCCAACATTTCATAACCCAAGTTTCTGGGAGGCTTGTGCTAAGGCGATTGTGGATGCCACAGGTTTACCAAAGCGTACGGGTACAATGATCCTTTGGTTATCTAATTCAAACAATAATACTCTGTATCTTTGTTCCTATACCATATTTCCTCTAATAAGCGCCCTTCCCCTGAATAAGCGCCCACCCCCTCAGTCAAAACAGCAAATAAGCGCCCCCCTCAAATAAGCGCCCTCCTCCCTTAGCCTCTCCCTTGCTTTCTTAAAAAGCAGGGATACAAGGAATATCTGTTTCTATTGTCACTTTATTTATAATTTTTCAGGCTTTAATTACACCAAGAGCAGTACATGTAAGAGAACAGTTCATTTATTGTCTAGTCATTTCCAGTTATTTCTATCTCCATTTGGTTGTAGTCAGAGTTCTTTATATGCATTTTTTTTAAAATAACATTTCTACCACAGTTAACACAAACTAACGGTGCTTACGGAACAATACTGCACTACTTGCATTACACTATTTACAGAATGGTAACAATTATCATTATGACATGTTTTAAAACGTAAATAATATATATATTTAGCCAAGCCTAAAAGCGGAGCTCCAAAAGCATTCTTTTTCTACTGGCATTTACATATAGTCTGCTTGTCATATCACCCATCTGACCTCACTCAAGCTACAGACCCAATGCTGTAGAAAATAGTATGGAAAGGTGATCTGAGCCAGTGGCACAGTGGATTTGGACCCCACGTGGATTTGCACCCTCCAGTCCAGATCTGCTTGTGGATCAGATTTGGACCCCCTAGTCCAGAACTGCTAGCAGATATGAATCCCCTTTTACGAATTTGGACCCCCACCCCTCCTAAAAACAAGCGTTCTATTGAGTAAGGTAATAAAACTTCCTTTCCAAACTGAGTTTGGAGATGTTAAAAAAGCAAAATAAAAATATTGAGGTAGGTTTTTTTTAAAATAATCTTTAATACATTGTGTAAAAAGAACCTGCAAAGCTAGTTTTCATCTATAAATTTTTAAAACAAAACATTTCTTAACATCTTAGAGCAATACCTAAGGGCAGGTCTGTTTCCCCGTTCAACTGTAGGCAACTTAGTTACATACTTAGCTACTTAGGTATGGTTTAGAGCCACTAGAAATTGGTGGAGAAGCCTGGTGATTGCTCCTTGAAATCAGTATCACATCAGATATATAGTGATTCAGATCATCACTTCATAATGAATGCAATTTCAATTATCCACAGCCTCCCATGAGACAGTCAGAAATCGGAAATTGTGTATCCTCTGGATATATGTATGCCTCACAAAAATTATGAAAGAAAGATACATGGAAATCAATAAAAATATTTAGATGCCATGAATTAAGACCAAGATATTTATTTTGATCAATTACTTCTTGACCTTACTATCACAAAAAAAAAACTGCTTGCTAACATTAAGCTCATCACTCAATGCACCTACAGTGTTTTCAAAAAGAAATCCAGCTGCTCTTCTGGCCAGTTAAGTGCAAGACCAAACAACTTGATAATAATATATTGAGCATTTGGTTGATACCACTATCAAGGTGATTCATCAAAGCAAAAGTACTGGAAATCCGTTAGCCATCTTAACTTGATCTTAACATACTTCATCAAACATCAGAGATTCCATTAAACATTATGCCAAAGGTCATCCAAACATCCCACAAGATTGGTGTGACCAGCTACTAATAAAATTAATTGAAAGACTGTATGCAGGAGGAGGAAGTCCAAAGGATGTGTACATTGATGAGAAAGAGCTTACTTTAAGTTTAATTTTAAGTTTTAAGTTTAATAATACTTTGTCATGTGAATACAACTAAGTTGATACAAAACAAAAAAGTGCATGACTGGAGAATAATTGGGAGAAACTAAATTCCCATACAAAGAATATTATCTAATATTACACATTCTAAAAACTAAGAGGTGAAATTTAAACGTGGCCCAAAGCTAACCTAATCAAATTAAATCAAATACTTATCTCGCTTACAAGTCACCCCTGATTTGAGATTGAGACTAAAAATCATGAAGTAATCCAAAGCAAACCTAGTTAAATTACATACTTGTCACTCACAAGCTACATCTGATTTAAAATTGACACTAATAATGTAATAGATAGGACTTAAAACTGCTTAAAGAAGGTGCATGCATGATGTTCGATGGAACACCATTCCAGTCTGTTATGTAGCGATTAAAAAAAGAAAAGCTGAAGGCCATATATATATTTAGCCATGCCAAGCCTAGAATCGGAGCTGCACACTCTCACCGAGCAACTTCGCAAGAGTTTATTTGGGCCAGTTTAATTTGTGTCAAAAACAATTGAGCAGCAGCAGGGAAAACGAAGAGTTTTCGATAGTAAACGTTTGCAAAAAAGAAAAAAAAAAGACGGACATTCTTGAGTCTAACTACTTTGAGATAAAAGCGTAAAGGGATTCAAAGCGGATCAAAAACAAAACAAAACAAAACAAAAACACTGCAAGCGAACAAAGTACGATGCCGGCGAGTGTTTGCTCGAAGAAGGAGAAGGTGGAGAAATTAAACAAGACTAGCTAGTAATTAAAATAGCTTGTAATAAATAAATGCCCCTAGAAAAAAAAATAAAGGGTACAAACTCTTCGTTTACAGCAGTCAACAGGAATTGACCGCGGTTCAGAAACAATATAACAACAAACATAAGACTTATTACAAGGAAACAAAGCACAATATGAATAATATTTCTTCGAAGATTCTTGGAGAAGGTGCAGAAATTGGACAGGTAACAAAACTATCTTGTATTAAGCTAGAAAATTTCCTTAGCAGATTTGACATAAATGTCCGTAGAAAAGACAAAAAAGAGGTCCGTACCTGATCGTTTAGAGCAGTCAACAGGAATCACTGAGACAGCAATCACTCGGAATGCGACAGAGCTGAATAATAGAGCCATTTCCCACAAAATCTTTCCTTGGCTTACACAAAACACTTAAGTGCTTTGATGGTTTTACTGTTACTTCCCATGTCTTCCGAAGAACCTTCTTCAATTAATGATTCTCAGTGGCAAAACATCATCCAGATAACGAAGAAAGCGCTTGCCAAACCAAACGAGCATTTCTCTCGCAGACCCGTCCACTTTAAAATTTATCAAAACCAGCCAGCCAGTCAACCCAAACGCTGATTCTTACCGGTTCAAACAAACGACATGTTTAAAGACGGCGAAACTTAATTGTTGTTTACAGGCTGCTTTCGACGAAGATCTCTTAAAGACTTGACGAAGTGAAGCGCGCTGGGTTTTGACTGTTTTGGCAGCATTTTGACAACTTAATGTCAGATTTTGAGAAGTGCACATGCACATGCATTTGATCGGATTTTTTATTTTTACTCGAGCTCGAGTCTCCCCCTTTAATGCTTAATTTTACGAGGACTCATTGCAATTACGTGTTGATAAGATAAGGGCAAAAGTTTCTTAACGCTACTGTGAGGAACCAAGGTCGAAAAACAGTCAGCCAAGCCGAGTAAAAACACTCGTTCGCTTGCAAAGAAAACAACGTAACAAAACAAACAAACAATTCAACTACTTCTTTGCGTCCAAAACGAGTACAGATGATTTTTATTTATATCCATTCGAGAGAAAAATACAAGTTTCATTCCTGAACAAAAGTAACAACGATTAAACCAAATGTTAAGCTTCTATTTATTTAATTTACCTCACTGTCCTGTGTTGTAGAGGTTTCTACCACTTGAAAATGCGTAAGCTTCAGTAAAGTAAAAACAAGCATCCGCAAAAATAGCGAACGGTTTGTCCAAAGAAAGTGCTTCGTCCACAGAGTTTGAGCTACTCATTCTTCCCATTAATACCGGTGAACTGTTAAGTGACTTTTCTTGGTGAGATGCAAGATGCCGCGGTGAACTGAAAGCCCTTGAAGCGTTGAATTATACTGTTTTCAACCGCACAATCTTTGAAGCTTTTCCTGAGAAAAATCTTCCGTCCTTCCTTTCATCACTTGAAAATTCACCTTCCGGAGTATCTTTTGACAAGTTCTTGATCTTTATGCTTTTTACGCGAAAGACAAACTTCGATCGAAGAAGATGAAGTTGTTTTGCTCAAAATAAAGAAACCAACTGAATGTGAAATTACCAGCCGCAGAAAGCGCGCGAAAAATTTTAACGGCCTCGATTTGGTTTGGGTGTCCCACACTTGGCTTGAGCCTGCGATCCAATCGAAAGCAAGTACCTGGTCAGCGGTCAACTTCAAAAAAACAGCTGACCTCGATGAGGTCTTTACTTGAGCCCGCGATATGGTCACGTTACACTGGTCAGCGGATACCTTGTTTTGACAGGTGTCAATTGGCTATAAGATGGATGTCCAGTATCAAAGATGTACGCTGTAAAGTAGCTGGTCAGCTGGGCCAGGTGGAGTATGGCCACCATGTTGGATTATTATGATTATTATTAGGATATTATTAATTATTGGGCGACTCCGTCGTCGTCGTCGTCGTCGTCGTGCGTACGGGCCCACGAGCAATACCGCTAGCCATTTTTACCAGGAGAAAAGCAGTTGACGGGTTTCTATAGGTATGGTGCTCCGCTTGACGGCCCTTCGGGCCGTCGGAGCTCCGCTAAAATTAACAGCTACAAACAAGACTACAGCTGGCTTAAAGAAAAGAGTTACAATGAACGAGAGTGGAAAGAAAAGGACGAAGCGAAGTGACATTTATAGTAGTTTATAGTAGTTTTCCCCAGATATTTAAGAATTTATGTAGCTTTCTTTGGGCAATATAACTTTGCTTTAAGACATCGAGTTTATCTTGGAGGCGGAGAAGAAAGCCTTCAAAACATAAGTTGCCATCACATGAACTTGTCGCAAAGATATGGAATTTTGCAATAAGAAGAGTGACATTAAGTGCCTGTTTATTTTTGATATTATTATGCCAACCGTATAGGATGTTAGATTCATTCAAATTGACCACCTGTTTGAATTTCTGGTACCACCAGCTGGTAAATGTATCCCAGAAAGCATTAGATACAGTACAGTGGTACAGTAGGTGGTTTATTGTTTGCTTTTCGGTAGCGCATAGGGAGCAAATGTCGCTATCAGTAATGCCAGCTCGAAAAAGGCTGGATTTGGTAGGTAAGATGTGGTGTATTATTTTATACTGGAAAGCAATTAATTTCGAGTCTTTGGTTATTAGGAAAGGCAATGTGTACACCTTGTGGATGCTTTCTCTGGAGAAACCGTAATTTAGAATTCTGTTCTCTGATGTTGGTGGACTTACGTTGTTGGCTAAAAGTGTAGAGTAGGCGACACGGGTCGACGGAAGGTCTTCAAGAGGCGGTTTTAGGTGCGAGTTGTTTTGATTTAATATATTTTTCCATTCTGTAGGAATGGCAGCGACGAGACCATAGTACAGTGTAAAGGGAATACTGATGTTCACTTTGCGAATGAACTCGTCCAGTGAGAAGGTGTTGTCTTCTTTTAAAAATTGTTTAATACGTATAATCTTAGCAATTTTCAGCGCTTTATTCAGATTTCAAAATCCATCATTCTCAACCCTCCTTGACTTATGTCACTTATTATGGTCTTTCTTTTTATTTTGGCTGGTTTTCCTTCCCATATAAAATCGAAAGATAGAGGTGTTATAAATTAGCTTCGACAAACCTAGGGTTTTCATTATTTTTATTCTGCCATGGAGGGTAAGCTTCCTTCTTTTCCAATTCTTAAGCGTATTTTTCAATTTGATAATTTTCTCTCCAAAATTCAGCTTATTTGCAGCGTTGGAGTTGTACGAAAGGAAGATGCCGAGAGCTTGAATCGGTTCTTGAGGCCATTTGAAATTATATGGGGTATCAGTTTTGTTTCTCCAAGCTCCAAGCCACATCGCCTCTGTTTTACTTGTGTTTACTTCTAGACCCGAGGTGTGTTTAAATTCACTTAGAAGCTTCAAAAGGTTAATAACAGATTGATGGTCGTTAACGAATACTGTAGTATCATCAGCGAATTGGGTGACTTTTATTTCCTTTCCGCCAACGGTGATGCCTTTTATGTCATTGTTGCTTTTCAAAGCTCTTGCGAGAAGCTCAATACCAATTACAAAAAGAAGGCCCGATAAGGGGCATCCTTGCCTGACGCCTCGGTGCAATTGAAAAAAAGGTGACGCGTGACCATTGTTTAGGACACAGCTAGATACATTGTGGTAGATGACTTCTATCCATCTTTGAATATCTAGGCCAAAATTGAACAGTCGAAGCGTGGATAATAGATAGTTCCATTTTATTGTATCAAAAGCTTTTCGGAAATCCAAAAAAATTGCAATTCCAGGCATATTTAAGCGCTTAGTGAGAAACATGACATCTTGGATTAATCTGATGTTTTCGCCTATATAGCGGCCTTTTACATATCCGGTTTGATCAGGATTGATGATTTTGGGCAAGGTTTTTTCTATTCTTTTGGCAATGACTTTGGTAAGTATTTTATAGTCTACATTCAATAACGAGATCGGGCGTAGATTTTCAAGTATGGATTTGTCTTTGTTCTTTTTGGGAATGAGAGAGATTACCCCGCGCCGTTGACTAATCGACAGAGAGCCAGACTGAAAGGCGAAGTGGAAACTAGCTAACATTTCGGTTCGCAGCTCGGGCCAGAAAAATTGGTAAAATTCAGCTGGGAAACCGTCTGTACCTGGTGTTTTGCATTTTTTGAAGTCTTTTAACGCGCTTAGACATTCGGCATCTGTAATTGGCCCGTCACATAGTTTTTGATCTTTGGTGATAAAGGTGTTACTAATTCGGCTTTCAGGAAGTTATTACCCTGAGGGATGTCTTGATCACTTTCTTTGGATTGATAGATTGACTCGTAGAACTTTTTTTGCTTGTCTAGGATGGCTAGTTGATCATAAATGTATGTGTCATCGTTTATTTTCAGCTTGTTAATGGCTTTTTTGGTTTGGGTACGGTTTTCTAGGCCGAAAAAATATCTCGTGTTACATTCACCTTCTTCATACCATCTTACCTTGCTCCTGAGGATCGCGCCTTTTACTTTGAAGTGCATGATTTTTTGCAAACGTAATTTTGCTGCAAGTAGTTCGTTTTGGGCATGGTTATTGTTAGGATTTCTTTCTAGACTTAGCAGAAGTTCATTTATTTTCTTTTGGAGTGTCAGTTCTTCGTTTTTACGTCTTTTTGCTTTCGTTTTGGAATATTTTACAGTGAAACCCCTAATCTCCATTTTTATAAGATCCCATTTCAAACCTTTATCTTCAACGTTTTTATATTTGGCCTTGAACAAATCAATGTTTTTGCGTAGAGCATTAACATAATTGTCATCTTTAAGTAGAGCGCTATTAAATTTCCAAAACCCTGGGCCTCGGCGTTGTTTATTAAATCTGGCCTGCAAGTGTAACGAAATTGCAGAATGATCCGTTTCAGGCGCATGGAAAATTTTACACGTCGCATCTACATTTGTGAGCTCTTTCGAGATTAGAAAGAAGTCTAATCTGCACTGTATCTTGTGAGACTTATTTCTCCAAGTGTACGATTCGAGGAGAGGGTTTAAGTGACGCCAGATATCGACTAAGTTGTAAGATGTACACAACTCTTCGATTTCCTTAATTACTGACGCTTTCTGGGCGACCGCGTTTCCACCTTTTTTGTCTTTGTCCGACAAAGCGCAATTAAAGTCACCTCCGATAACGATATTTTCCTGAGAAAAGTCTTGCAGCTAATGGTGTAGGGATCTAAAAAATTTGGATTGTTGGTTTAGGTCATTTGGTGCATAGATGTTGACTAAAATTAAACGTGCATCTTCGACTGATACGACCAGAATGATATATCTTCCGTTTTTGTCAGAAATACACTTTTCTATTTTACAATCAAGTTTAGGGTTTATAAGTATCGTTACTCCCTTGCTGTTTGATGTACCGTGGCTGAAAAAAGCTTTGCCGCCCCATTCAGCGGACCAAGTGTCTACGGTAAGTTTAGTGCTGTGGGTTTCCTGAAGAAATGTAAATTGAGCGTTTTGGTTGTGGATCCATCGAAAAATTGAACGGCGCTTAATCGACTTGTTGAGACCTCTTATGTTAATTGAGAGGCACTTAGTGTCCAGATTTTCAATAGTGTCCATTGATGGTGTGAGTAAATTGACTTAAGATATTCGTGATTAAGGCAACTTGAGGTGAGATACAGTTTTGACGGCTTCCTTTTCTCCTTTGGGACTGGTGAAATTTACATTTGTTGGGGTTTATAGCATAATTGAAAATAGTGAAATTTAATGGAAATAAACAGACACTGCATGTAGCTAGAAACACTACAACACTCAAATACACCGGGAGTGAAATGCTAAAAAACATACAACAATTTAAACAAGACCTCTGTAATGATCTTGAAAACGCACTAGTTGCGTTTCGGTCTGGGAACAGCAATTTTAGTTGGATTGGTTGTCAATTGATTGCATTTGTCTGTCCGCTAAAACGGATTAGTGTATGAACAGCTAAATTAACACAAGGCTAAATCAAGTGGTTTACCAACAGGCCATAATTTCCCTCTAATATAGAGCTTATCAGGCTGGGACTTACTGAATGCGGCTGGGATTTTGTTCCTCTTTTCGAATTTGAAAGTGTCCATTTGTTTTCTTCTCTCTACAATGTCGTATGGCAAGTCTTGGTACATTCGGAATTCGGTGCCTTTCAGTCGGTGGCCCAGAGAAAAAATGCGTTCACAATCCTTGTAACGTAAAAATCTAGCTATGATGGGTTTTGGTTTTGTATCATTACTACTAGCGTTGGATATCTTTACCTTTATGCGGTGTATACGCTGCATCTCGACCGATCTGGCGTTTTCGTAACCGAGGTGTGTTTCGAGGAAGGTACGAAGCACATCTTCGGTGTCTTCTTGGTGAGCGCCATGTCCGGTTTCTTCTTGGATGTTCTCGAATTTTATGTTCTCACGCCTGGAATATGCTTCTAGGTAGAGATTTTTATTTTCCAGTTCTTTGATATTGCTATCCAATTCGGCGTATTTCTTGGAAAGTTCGGTCATTTTAAGGTTGATCTGCTCCTTATATGTGTCAAAGCCTTCGGTAGTTTTCCTTTGTTGGTCCTCGGTGAAACTTAAACTGTCCTTGAGGTCGTTTATGTCTTGGTTTGATGTCGCTTGAACACTTTCCAGGGCGCGAATTCGGTCGTCCATTCGAGAGAGTGTATCTTGCAGGCCTTTAACAGACGTTTCAATCGCATCTAATTTCTCTAGCTTCAATAAGATCACTTCCAGTTTTGCATCAAGGTTTGCAGGCATCTCTGGTGTTGTTAAGGAGTTGGTATCTTCCTCGTGGATTGAAGCCGTGTCAAAAGTAGAATTAGAACCTCTTGGTTTCTTGCGGTTCTTCGATGTTCGGATGGGAGGTGAAGTTTCCTCCGAAGAAGAAGATAGAAATCTTTTCTTTTCTAATAATTTTTGTACAGTTTCAGCCATGAAAGGTTACGAAATGTAGTTGTTTTAGCGGACGGCCATGAAACACGTCTTTACTCCATTACGGCCCAGGCTCTCCTGCATTACCCAAAATAAATTTACAGTTTATTGAGAGAAAAAATTAATAAGTGCCCCCCTTGAGGAAATACGGTATCGGTCTAAATTAATGATCTTAATGGGCTGCATAGCATTATTCTGCTAAAGTAATTAGATTGCATACATTACTGCAAGTTTTGAGAATGGGAGCCTTATTTAGCTTCCGTTTGCAGTAACTTAATTAATTTTCTACTACTTGTTCTTTGAAGATGTTTTGAAATTAATTTTGAGTGTTGTTTAGGAAACTCAGGTGTTTACATTTGCTTTTGTTTTTCTACATTTGCATGTAGGTTCGTCCTGTAGGACAAGGGTCTTGAAACACTTAAAGATAGAGTTTACCTTGTCAGAAGCTGAGGAACATTATGGAATTAATTATTTTCAAGGCACAGTAGAAGGGGCAATGCCTCAGTCACCCCAAACGCAAGACAATTCCACACTTTCGCCACTCTTTAGAGCTTCCCCCAGTATCAAGAGACTGAGGAATGAGCCCCCTTTGGGGGAAATAATTCCTAAATTTCTTAGCCTGTTTAAAGTGCCTATGAAGCGAAATTTGTTTCTTGCTAATTTTAAAGTTTACCCCTAAAAACGCAAGAATCTCAAAATTTGAGGTGCTTGTGATTAAAATTGTTGATTTTACGAGCATTTGAAGTTGGGCTATTTTGCCTTTAAAATGGTCAGGGGTCTGGGTCATGTTTATTCGCGAAATTCTATGATGTGACGTTATTCTGGGTACAAAAATGTGTTTGCGCTTATGAATTATTGTGAAATAGTTGGAATACTTGTCCCCAAAATTACGTCAAATTACGTCACAGCCTTTTTTGGCCGCGCGATTCAAATGCCATTTTTGAAGGCAAAATAGCCCAATTTCAAACGCTTGTATAGTCGCCGATTTTAATCAAGAGCACCTCAAATTTTGGAATGTTGAGTTTTATGGATTAAACTTTAAAATTAGCGAGAAACAAATTTCGCTTCATAGGCACTTTAAAGGACAAATGTCCAGTAAAATGAAGTCGCAGCTGGTAAACCACCTATTTAAGCTGATGATTGAGGAACAACATGGTGTGCAATTTCTTCATTTTCTTCATGGTGATTGCATAG
The DNA here is from genome assembly GCA_016490735.1 of Pachyseris speciosa. NCBI lineage: Eukaryota > Metazoa > Cnidaria > Anthozoa > Scleractinia > Pachyseridae > Pachyseris > Pachyseris speciosa. The sequence continues at coordinate 869,772 of JAEMWC010000210.1, read as the reverse complement.
AGAAAGTGACCAATGGCATTCTTGCACTTTTCAGTGCGGGAAAAGAAAACATTGTGTACCAACTGGCTCATATTATTGCAGATAGAAGAATGGACATAGAGAGGATCCCTTTTGGGTTGATTGACTATAACATTCGTTTTTTCAATGCGGACAGTACAGTAAAGTTAAGGATGGAAGAGCACTATGCTGTTTGGCAAGAAACCATGTTTGCACATTTTGGCCACAAGTGGGTTTCTTTAAATCGGGGTCCAATGTGGCAATATGATGAAGAGGAGGAATTACGGGATAGTGATGCTCTCCCTAGCTGTGACATTTTTGCAGAGGCCCTCAATTCTGCTGGACTTGTTTCTGAAATCTTTGGCACAAGTGAAAATTCAGAGACGAAGGATGTTGATTCTAACAATGTTCCAAGTGTTGACGGTTTTGAGTTTGTTGAAGAAGTTGCCAGTCTGGATACTGAGGGAGATGATGACAGCTGTTACATATCAGAGAGAAGTCTTGAAGATGCCTCATATTCTGCTGTTGCAACAGTGGAGACCACTTCATTGGTGTGCGAGACAGAGAAAGTACCCAATTCTGGTTGTCAAGCCGATGTCAGTGATACAAGGTCTGTGGGTGATAGTGCGGAATTTGTGCAGAAGCGAGTGCTGACTGTGAAGAGGCAGTCTCAGTATCCACGTTGTGGACCTCTATTACCAGAGAGGAAGCTGAAGAAATCATTGAAAGCAATGTAGACCCATCTCTGTTTGAGAAGCTACATGATGTTGTCCCTCAAAGCCATCCAGCAAAGAAGCACAGTGCCCTCTACAAAACGGAAAAGGTATACATGTGTGTAATCCCAATCTCAATTGATGCAGGTTGCATTTTCTTAGTATATATGTTGTAGGTAAAAATTAAGTTTAGGTAATTTTTTTAACCCTTTACTGTCTGAGGAAATGGGAACAATGAACCATTAGACCACATATAATACGTCATTTTAAAGGTACTTTTTAAGATATGGAATAAATGACAGCAACAGGTGTGGAGGAGGTCACTGAAAAGACTGAGAAGTGTCCAAAGTGAAAAATAAAAATGTTGCCTCGTACATATATGGTATACCACTAAACTATAGCTTAAATTGCAGTTCTCAGAGTATTGATTGTTTTGAGATATCACCTTGACCAAAAAAGTACAAAGACAAAAAGTTCCAAACGTTGCAGGGGTGGTAAATCAAGTCTTGCATTGGAGGGGGGCATCGTTTTATCCCTTCAATATATAGATCTTTCAATGACCCTTTGGTTGTGAAAATTTAAGAAAGAATGATTAAATATTGAGCATGTAATGGCATCTTGTGCCATGTGGCACTCTCAAAAACAATGAAAGCGTAAGACATAAAACTTTATATTTGTACTTTAACTGCTCAGAAAGACGTTAACCTCGCTCTTTAAGATAAAAAAAATAGCGTTAAGGGCATTAAAATAGACTATAAAAGTTTTGAAGATTTGCCGACCTTAGGAAAAAACTTTGTGCTGCGCATAGGGTACCTTGTATATGTTTTTTTTTAATACACTACATTACAATACATTATTGTTTTACCGTGCTATGTTTTAAACATTACATTTGTGGAAAAACATGAGCGAAAAGAAATTAAAAGTGAAATACAAAATGAAGTTACAAAAGGACATGCAAATACGAGAAAAAAAAGCGAAATAGATAAAAATAGAAAACACAAATAAGCAAAATAAAACAAAACGGAGCAATACAGAGCTGGTACTAGTACAGGCCAAGCTACAATATTTATCATCTATCGGCGCTGATTTAAGCTTTAAAGAGAGTCTTATTTCAGGTTACAGAAGAAAAGCGTCAATTACGTCTTGCGAGAATAGGGTCATACAGATATCCAGTTGAAAGTTTTTTAAAGCTGAATATACACTGCAAGAGGTTCCCACTTTTTCCTGTCACCACCTTTTGTCTCCAGCTCGTATCTTGATTTCAGAAAAAGCAGATAATGCTCAAAGTGGGGTAAAGTTTCGTTTGTTTTAGCAAGCCAGATATGATATCGTGCTAGCAGTTAACAGTAGTTAATTTGGAGGGCATATTTCGAGGTGTCAGGCTTTAGTCCGAGAGCAGTAATATTCAGTAGCGTGAAATTGTTCTGCATAATATTCAAATTTTGTAGCCATACCAATATACTTTTCCAAAACTTAGAGGTTTTTTGACATGTCCAAAAAAGATGTATTAGTGTTTCAGGCGCGTTTTGACAGAAGGTGCAATTTTCATTTTCCTTCAGCTTAATTTTGAACAGGAAATTGTTAGTTGCCAGACGTCTGTGAAGAAGTTTAAAATGGAATTCTATTAACTTTGTGCTTTTGGTGCACCGCAAAGCCAAAAGATATGCCGAGCTCCAGTCGAGGTTTTCACTGCTCAAACTGCAGTCCATAAGCCATTTCTTTTGGCTATTCCTTGGAGCTCCACCTTTGTTTCTGACTAAGGATTTATATACCAGTGCACTAACTTTTTTGGACTTTAAAAGTTTTGTGCTAAGAGGTTCGTATTCTTGTTTATCATCGTTCTCTTGATTGAGGCTGCTATTGCCAAGTGCCTTGACAGCTGATATAAGGCCGTAAAAACGAAGTGGAGCAGCATTCAGGTCGTATTTTACCTGGAAATCTTTTAGAGAAAGGTAGCTATTGCATTCTGGTTTTTGCAAATGTTTAACTTTAGTAATGCCTTTTGAGCACCAGTCCTTAAAGAAGATTGGTTTGTTTTCTATTCTTATTAAGGAATGGTGCCATAGGTTTTGTTCTTGGAAATGCTCCAAAGACAGTAATTGCTGTTCGAAATTAACTTCCGCCCAAATTTCCAATATTTCTTCGAGAAACACGTCGGAGACTATGATCGACTTTTTTGTATCTTTTGTATTAAGGTTACCAATAAATACGTTTTTGCCTCCGTGATTTTTCAAGGCTAAGTCGATAAAAACTTTCCATTTTCCGTTGTTCGTGGAATCCAAGTATTTTTTTATCCAAGTTGTTTTAAGCGATTTGTTGAAAGAGACAAGGTCAACCTTGTACATATACCTTGTATATGTTGCATGAAAACATGACTCACTTTAAATTGCGATATCTCCACTGAAATTAACGTTACGACATTGCCGTTTGATATTTGAGCTGTCTACATAATTCGCTTTCTAATGTCAGAAGGAAGAACTTTGAGAAAATTATATAGCTTAGAAATATTTAACTAAAAACAAGGGTTCGTCACTTTTGTGTTGCCAGGCCGAAATACACATTGCAAACTTTGAGTGCTTATATCTTTGCAATCCCTCGATGAAAAAGCTTCAAACTTTCACAAAATAGGTTAGGGTGACGGCTTGGGGCTAGGGTTGGGGTTAGATTTAGGGATATGTTTAGGGTTAGGGTCAAAATATACAGTGTTCTTGCTTCCACACTTCCCTTTGCTACAGCAACAACCTCTTAAGGCCTGTTGCAGGTACCCCACCCCCTCCAACTCTCCGTCACTTGCTTAGAATATAACAAGCATTCGTAGAAATACTGTTTTCAGTGACTTCTTCCAGTTTGTTGAGTCCACAGTTTGAAAAAGTAAATTGAACTACAGTGAGTATTTTTTGTTAGCTCATTCTTGTTGGGCTCTGCAATTTTTGGTCGTTGAAGACCGGTGCTTTGAAAACCTGTAACTTTTCCAAATCCCAGACTATTTTTGACATGAGCGATTATTATTGCCATATACTGAGTTTCTTAGACTTTATCACCCCTTAAACTTACTGAAAATCCCGATTTTGCTTGAATATGAGTGTTTATTCTGTTGCAATACCAAAAACCACTCTAGGGTTTTTATAAGTGTCGTGCCACCCGGTCCAGCTGGCAAAATATTGCAGCGATTGCGTTATTTACATGTCAAAACTCGGCAAGATTGCCGTGCGAGGTCCTGGAATCTACTCACAGATTGGCTAGGAACACAACTCCACTTCATGAATCACCATGACTTGATCAAAACATTTCGGCCGCTCACTTGGTGTGAAATTCCTTCTCACCTCTGTCTTCTTCCAGAGGATTGCCTCTACCCACCAACCCAGCTTTATGATGCCAGGCAGGGGGCTTCTGAGAGACATTCCATTTAATGTCATGAAATTAATATTTCACCTGAGGGGTTTGTTATATATAATTGAAGAATGATCCTCGCAGTTGTGAACGCAATTTATGCAATTGCGAGAGGAAGCCTGCAAAAAAATTCAGGATCATTCTTCAATTGATTTCATTTCCGCAGTTCATCTATGATTTATTTCATATATCATTCACACTCATTTTGTTCACGGGAACACATGAACCCACAATTGACCTGCTCCCAACGTCAGTGGCTTCCTAGCTCAGTTGGTTAGAGCATCACACTGGTATCGCTAGGTCACGGGTTCAAACTCCGTTGAAGTCCTGATTTTTTTATGAGAATGAATATATGAAAATCATATATTTGAACTGTGGATTGATGCTTCGTTGTGATGCTAAGCAATAAGTGGGCCAAACGTCTACCCTGAATTATGCAAATTAGGGGGTGGATTCCAAATGGTTCCATGGTTTAATTGTTCAGCTGGTAAAGCTCTACGTCTGTGCCAAATTTGTTGCTTTGACTATAAATCCCAGAATCCTCGTCAAATTCTGTACCACTCTGCTGGAATATTTCAACTGGCTTGTTATATCCGAGTATTTGCTTTGTACCGACTCCCAGTCAGTGTTACTTGCCGCCACTTTCACTCTTAATTCGTTGGTTACCTTCAGTAACAGTTCCACTTCACCATTAGTCCTGATAAAGTGCTTGGTGTCTTTCCCTACAGTAGACTTTTTATTTGGAGTTTTTACCATTTCACCAGCGAAAAGACGTGGGAAGAGCTGTGGGTGTGAAGTTAATTCAAACATGAGCAGTTTTGGAGAAAGTAAGGTTGAACAAAGCCTGGTCATAAAAACTGATGTTTTCTTATCCGTTTTTGGTGCTCTAGTGTGGACGAGCCAAAACGCCTTGAAAATGCTAGTGTGGACGGAAATATTTTTATGCGTTTTCAAGAAATAGAAAACAGAGGTTTTCAAAAATACATTAGTGTGGACGATATCTTAACCCCCGTTTTCAAAAACCTTGAGAAACGTTCGTTTTTGATCTTATTAGTGTGGAAAGAAAGCGAAAACGACAAAAAAAGTGCGTTTTGGCATTAGTATGGATGCTAATGTGTTTTTTGAAAACATCCGTTTTCGGCTATCCACATTAGACCCTAAACCTCAGTTTTCAAAAATCTTCACTCTGGAGAGTGTTTTCGTACATCTCCGTTTTTGACCGTATTATAAAAGTATGCGTTTTGAAACGAAAACGCATTAGTGTGCACGGGGCCTGAAGACATCACCTTACTGATTTCAAATGGAGAATTTATTTTAAGCTTATCTCTGTACGTATTTAACCGATTTAACAACGTTGTTTCAACAGTTACTGCTTCAATACACAGATTCAACCCATACTTTCTGGCTTGAAGTTAACACTGCAAGAATTAAGAAGAGCTTAACTCTCCTATTCCAGCCAATTTGGGTTACAAGTTAATTTCTCGCTTACAGAGGTTATTTTCCTTGACCACCAATGCCATCTTGCACTGAATCATTATTTCCATTCCGTTTCCTTCTAACAACGTAAGAGTTTTTTTAAAAAATGTACTTTTCTTAAGCTATGACAAAAATAAGATTTGATAATTAAAAATGATGGCACCGTTCTTTCAATGTTGATGTTGTTAATTGCCCGCACATTGTGAATGTGTTCACAAGAACTTCTTACTGTCCTCGATAGAGGACAGTCATGTATGGCGATAGAGCATTCTCCATTGTGGGTCCCAAATTTTGGAACGAATTACCTCTCTCACTAAGAAAGGCTATTAGCGTTGATGTCTTCAAAGTCAGCTTAAAACATATCTATTCAAACAAGCATATAATTGTTGAGTTTCATTTTTATTGAGCAGTTCTACTGTAAATAATAATTTATTCTACGTTTTATCTAGTACAATTCCCTTTTTCTTTTCAATTGAGTTAATTAGCATACTGCGTTGTAAAATATTTTTTACTTTTTAATTTTTGTTAAATAATACTATGATTACTACCGTTGTAAAGTGCTATGAACAATTAATGTAATAGCGCTATATAAATCATTAAATTAATAATTTATTATAATCAGCGAACAACTAAACACTTCGAGTTCTCATAGTCTTGCGCTTTCGCATTTTTTCCTGCACATCGAAAATGCCATCACAGGTAAGCTTTATACAACTGGTAAGATGCCAATGCATGTAATATTATTAACATAAATCGTTAAAAGCTTAACTATTAATGAAATAAACCACGTAAACATTCAGCCAGCTGTTCTCATTAGAAATATAAACCAAGACATGAGAAATGCTCACCCTTGTTTTGCTGATCCTCAAAAAGCCCTGTTGATCCATCATCCACACATCACTGACACAGTGCCGCACTCAAGATCTTTTTTCTTTACAATTTGTTTCCCTCTTTTATTTCATCTGGCTATCTTTTCCCTTCTTCAGAGCTTTCAATTGCTTTAATGAGCTTGCAAAGTTCTGACAACTGGTTCGCTAAGAGTTTAACTTTCGTCTTATAACATTTTAGCACTTGCTTCTGGAGTCTTGTCACTGCTGGGGAACATTTCTTGAGCGCTTGGCTTTACTGTTGGGAAAAAGGTATTTCCTGGGGCAGTGACTGCTAGGCACCTTTACCCTCCTCTTTACATACTGTGTAACTCTGAAACACTTGCAACAGATGTGTCTCCATCGGGGATCTGCCGGGTTTGATCTACTGGATGTGTTTTGGCAAGATGAAGGCACACACCTAATCTTTCAAGCAACTCTCCCTTTAGGAACATATCCAAATTCCAAAAACTTGACATCTCCCACTATTTCAGAGCACAAAATCTGGGTGCCACATTGCATTGCAGATGGAGGCATTGTAGACTCCACTTTCCATTGACATGAGCAATCAAAGGAACAGGTTAAAATGGTCCAGTTTGTTCAGCATAAGAATAAACGAATGTCGGTGGATTAGCCCCGTTGAAGTTCACCTTACATCAACCGAATTTGCCCCACACTTAACCAAGTTCACCTCCAAAGTAGATCGAGTTCGCCCCACGATTGAGCAAGCTTTAAGTTCTGATTTTTCTTGTCGTGATCGATCGCAAGAAAAATCTGGGGAGTGTTTCGTTTACTTGAGAAACGAAGATGGCGGACCCTTAAACTCGGGAATCAATCATGACAGCCATTCGGATAAAAAGACTGAATAGCCTAGCAATAGCATACAAAGGGATAGGTATATCAGCTGTTTGATAAATATTGTTGGTCACAGCTTTTATTAGATATGGTGGCTCCTAAATGAGCCGTTTTAGTGTAGCACTTACAGAGTGCAATATCGAATGCTAGGCTCGACCTGCAGGATTTTTTACTTTATCCTTCTTGGCCGTAAAGATAGGCACATGCCCTTGGGAGCTGGTTTGTCGTCTTCGCCTCTTTTCTGCACGAGTCCCAAAGGTGGAAGAACTTGGACTGCAGCTCTCTGTACGCTCTCCTCTAGTGCCGCCAAAACTTCATCTCTGACACGAGCCTGACCTGCAGGGATGGAAGCCTCGCTTCCTCATAAACCAGCTGAACCATCATGTAAAATGATAAGTTGGACCTTCCTTGGGCGCAACTGTTTAGACCATTGTGCCAGCCTTCAACATTGTTGTTTGAGGCCATGTTGAGCTAGTTATCCACTGATTGAACATTAGTACTGGCAGTAACGGGAGGGCCATGAAGTTTCGGAGCAGTGAGTAAGTACCTTGGTTGGTAGTGTACGCTGCCTGCAGACTACATTCTTGTATCTATAAATAAGTAGAGACCAAAACTAAGTAAACCTTTTTTTAGTTAAGTATTGATTCAGAAAAAGCCTGTTTAATTTTTAATTCCAATGTTTATACAATGTAGCGGCGATAGGTAGATAAACTGAGCTGAATCCATAATTCAGAACAACACCACGACGATGAATTAAATGCGGTGATCTTTAATGGTCCAACATGTAAAAACTTAAATAACGATTCAATAACCAAAGAACGAACTTAACTAAATCTTAATTAATCCAAAGTACAATAAACGAAAATCACTTAGCTAATCTAAACGATCAAAAACATTACATAACAAAGAAATAGATGATTGTGAAATAACTGAATAGCAGCCATTTGAGGCAATAAAGAAACAAAAGAAACGATTGACGAAACCTAACAGTAATTACAAATCAATAACATAAAGCACTTACCTCTATCCCGATCCTGGGCCGAAAACTGGTCATGAGAAAACCAGAAATATCACAAAACTAAAGGAAACTTTGGGTTCTATCGTAAGCGTGATGGAGCACTGTTGACAACTGCAAACACGAGGTTATTTTACGCTTTACTGCGCATGACTTAAAAGCGTGACCAAAACAAAGTGACGCAATGGTAACTACAAGAAACGCTACATACAATGTGAAATTATAGATTAACGCTTCAATTTCGCGCCAAAATTAAGGAATAATTTGTCACCATGATATTATCATCGTAAACTTCAGTAAAACTTGAACTGTTTGCATCAAGTGGAACACACACCCCATGATGTTGACATTCGGCAGCAGATCTCGGAGAGTTTTCCACACTGCCATCTCGTAGTCTAGGTTGATCTTCTTTACAGCTGGCGGGACAGGAAGCATCTCCAGCACTGCTTTTATGACAGCACTGTAGTCTTTGGTCTTTTTCCCCTACATTAGGGCAAAGACCAAAGAGACTTGTTTGGTGTAGTCATCAGTCTTCACAAAGGCGCTGATGGTGACAAGTTTGCTAAATGGCTGACGTACCACCTTCAACTTGCCATCGATGTACCAGGTTGTTGCTCTCCTGAAGACATCAAGTTGTTGGTATGTAGCAAAGACAAGGTTATGGGAATTTGGCACTCTTGTCTAAACTGAAGATAATCCTTTTTCTTTGCAACACTTTGATCCCTTAACTTGCCTATATACAATTGGAAGTGATTTCCTATCTCAAATTGCAAGATAGTAAATGTGTGTAAAAGTAAACACCCATGCAAAAAAAAAAAAAAGAAAAATCCATAAAGCAGATGTCAAATTTTACCCTTTTTGAAAAATGGGTTGCTTGCCTGCTTCTACTGTACCAACTGAATCATCTATGGTGCCGTTGGCGCCACAAACTTGCCTTTTGTTTGCTACGATAAAGCTGTTGCTATTCTCCCACTAAACCAATCAAAAAACCAATCTTCACGGAAGAAAAAAAACGTAACAATTATTCGCATGATAGACCAACCGAGAAGACAATTCAAAGATTGGCGCCAAGAGAGAATGAATAGAGGTTCTTTGTTAGCCTGTGTGGCAGCCAGACTTGTCACGCAAATGCTTGTGAAAACCTAGATAATGTGTGTACCGAGGGTTTGCACGGTCTGCAACACAGGCTAGTTCTTTGTTCGGCAAAAGCACGTGAAAATTCGCACACTATCATTGGCTGTTGTTGTGTAGCATCCACTGGATTGCCTGATTGCGGTCTTCAGGAAAACATTGCTCATTAAATCTTCGCTTCCCTCCGGTGAATTTCTTTTCGAATCGTTCAGATCTCGGGGATATGAATCCAATTTCTGGTGGAGATTTTGACGAAAACATACTTTATGAAGAGATTCATCTTCAATTGGGTATCAAGCGTGCTTATGGGATTTCCATTTTGTTGTCGAACATTGTCAAGGAAGTGAGTCCGAAAAGTTTCCATTCACATGCAAATTAAGTTATTTTCATATTAGTGGTTGTGCACCAGGACTCGGTTTGAAAACGAGTTCGAAGGCAAATCGGAAATGGCCTATTGCTGTGCCTTTACACTAGCATTTAGAGGAATTTAGTTGATAATAATCATTTAACAATTATAATTATAAAGCTGAGACCTCCTGTAAATATACAATTTTTGGTGTTCTATAAATAATTCTTACTTTATACATACACAGTATGGCCTATTTGTGTGCATTGTTTTTTGTTGGTAATTTTAGATGAATGTCATGTCATTTCCCCTTTTCTAAATTTATTTGCTGAACACTGTGGCCATAGGACATGAAAATGTTGTTAAGTCTTTGACCTTCAAGATGAAATACAGTTGTGATATGGGCAGAGGCCATTTATGAAGAATTATGCCCGGCGAAGCCTGGCTGTCAAATTTTGAAATGGTCTTTTCGATTCTCATAGCACCTGAGATTAACATAGATAGATTCAAAACACCTACAAGTGTCTTTAATGTTCATGTTTGTTTATAGCTCTGCTCAAATGTAAGTTGACATAGTCAATTCCATAAAGAATTTTGAGACGTGGGAATCGAGTCTCGTGTCTCAAGTTTTTAATATTTATAAATAATTCCTTTCGCAAAGAAAAACAAAAGCCATTCACTGGGCATACGTGTACAGCAATTTGCATCAATCCTCAGTTGATTCAGGTACAAATGCAGCGCTTTCTAACATGTATAAATTTTGGTATTTGAAATGTTGAATGACACTTTTCTAGTATGTAATGTTAAATGATGGTAAAATGAATTTATGTAGTTTATGTAGCCTATCCCTTACGAAATGGATTCCCAGAAATCTTGGAATTCCAAACAATTCCAAGGTATGCAAATTAGGATAAATCAAAGGGTTAGAATTTCTTAGATAATCTGGGAATGCTTAATGATCCAGTTGGGAATAACTTGGAATTCCTAGGAATTCCCAAAATTCTAAGACTAAACAGAAATCGCATTTGGAATTGCTGGGAATGTTTGGAATGAATGGTAAAAAAAAAAATGCAAATTTGAGAATTTTGAGGTCAATTAATATCAATTTTAAGTTCCACCACTTTAGTTAAAACAGACTGCAAAATCTTGTGATTCTTTGAGATCAAGACTTTAATTCTGTCCAGGAAACAAATTTATAACTAAGCCTAAACAAAGTGCTACTAAACACAACATAGCCCTAATAAAGGCAAGAAGACAATTATATAAAATAAAATACATTCCTTAAGTCACACATTTACTCAGTGACTTGTCCAAAAAGCTCATTAAACTTGGGCGTTAAATTTACAAAGTCCTTTGAAATGAAATGAATGTAAAAGCAAGAGTTAGCGATGAATTTTTCTCACCTTCACCAACTCATTCGACACTGCTTCCTTGACTCAGGTGAAGATGAATCCCTTCTTAAAGTGTTTTTGTCAAAATCTTCATCAGAAATTGGATTCATATCCCAGAGATCTGAATGATTTGAAAAGAAAGTACCGAAGCTAGGAAAGTGAACAGAGCATGTTTCACTTAAGATCGCAATCAAGCAGTCCAGCAGATGTCACATGGCAAAAGCCAGTGATAGTGTGCTTTTTACCGACACAAAGAACATCTATTTATTCTTTCTTGGCACCCATTTTTGAATTGTCTTTTCGGTTGGTATATCATGCGAATAATTATTTTTGTTTTCGTAAAGATGGGTTTTTGAGTAGTTTAGAGGGAGAATAACAACAGCGTTATCCTAGTAAATGAAAGGCTGAAGTTTGTGGCACCAATGTCGAGCGAAATGAATGCATCACCATGGATGTATCAGCAGGTAGGCAATTAGAGGCAGGTAAGCCATTTATAAAGCCGGAATTTTTTGCCGGAGGTTTTTGGTAAGTAAATACTCTGTTGTTAGAAATAGGAACAGCTCTTAAATTGTAAAAGCCCGTAACTTGTCAATGGCACATTTAAAAACTTGAAAGAAGAAAATCATTGCGTAACAGAGTGTTCCTTGAGCTGGCCGGCAGCAAAGTGAAATCCATCGTGGCTGCCATTTCTTTCTTTTTTGGCTTTTGTTATAAAGAGCAGTATTCTTACTCGAGTACTGCCGACTGGTTGGCTCAGTTGGTCAAACAATAAACTATCTTGCCAGAAAACTGGGTTTAAATCAGGGTTGTTAAATGACTGAGGAAAAATTGCTGTTTTTTTCTAACGAAACCTTCCAAATGGTGTGGTCTATTCTATGAGGTAACAATAATTGCAGTAGCAGTATCTGTTGTGGCTACCCAGCCAACAAGGCTAAACTTGAATACGCAAATAAAATAAAAACATTACCCAGGGACTGTGGAGACCATTATTTTTAAAGTGGTAGGGCTAAAACATCTGGCCATGTTCAAGTGGTAAAATCATACATTATCCATGTCATCTGGACCCCTAAAAAATCAATGAAAGAAAAAAAG
>JAEMWC010000210.1:830000-852500 GCA_016490735.1 Pachyseris speciosa | reverse complement strand
TCGGTCAATCTGCCGACATTTTCTACCCTCCCTATTTGCATATTCTTGCGGAATGTCTGTCACAAACTGACTTTCCTTAAGACTAACCAACTTTTGGAGAGACAGATCAACTCGAATTGACAACCCGACTTGATTCAATCTGACTGAGTGGGTCCGTGGAGATTTTCTACCCTCCCTATTTGCCTTTCCTGCTGAATTTTCTACGTTTCTAGCAAACTGACTTACCATAAGATGGACTGACTTATGGAAAGATTGGTCGATTTAGGTTTACTCAGATCAACAACCTGACTCGATTTGATGGGATGAAGTAGATCCACCGACATTTGATACCCTCCCTATTCACCATTGTTGCTGAATTTTCAGCCATGGTATTACATCATGAAAAACCATACCTCGCTTCACTTTCAGAAAGATAATTATTTACACGTTAATTCCAAACTTTTTTTCAGCTGGGCTCGGTGTAAATTATCAGACCTGCATGCTATGTCTTGGTATATTGCTATTTAGTTTCCGCTGACACTGGCGTTTTTTTTCCCGGTAAATTTTTTGCGCTGGTTTTAATATACTTTCTCCTTTTTGTCGAGATCTGGAGGGCAATATTTCGACGAGGTGTTTATACTCTGTACTCGTGTGTTGTTAAGACAATCTTCCAAGGAGAAGAAGGATCCAAGGTTACATCTTACGTAGCACTTCCACCGCTGCCGTAGCACTTCCTCACCTTTGTGTTTTTGACACACTTTGTTCCAGTTTTCCGCAGGGGGCCGAAGTGGAAAGGTTACCATCATCTGGGGGATCTTTGAACTATGAAACGTCACGAGGGTATCACCAATGAAGTTTTCCTTCTCTTCCTAATGGATTAGTTTCTTATCAGCAATTCCAGATGCCTTTAGGATTGGCGACATGTTCAGTTGATAGTTTCTTATCACGTTTCAAACAACCTTCTTGGTATCCCAAAGCCAGCAAATGCGCACATAGATGAAGCTGTTTATTGCGAGTGCAGTCACATTTGGTGGGACACCCTTTGTTGTCTAGAGAGAAAGGTGTAATTTGCGTTGCTTGTGGACACCACAACTCATACGTTTGGTATGCAGGAGCCTTGCCATTATCTTGACTGGAGATGATTTTTTCCACATTGTTCCATGAGCATTTGAATATTTCCAGAAGGTTGGACATTTCAAATGCTCAAAGGAAAGAATTATTCTTGTGATTCACATTCGGCAGTGAACTGATGTCCAAATCTCGCTCTGTACAAATAAATGTACTTTAACGCCAATGAACTTGATACTTGCGCTATTGAAAGTATATTTTCTGCTAATGACCAGCAGGAGGTGTAAAAGAAAATGTAGTTTCTCACAATTTGAACAGACTTATAACAAGAATTGTCGTGACAGTACCCCCTTAATTTCCACACTATAACATTGTTCTAAGAGTGGCGATTTTCCCTTCACTTTGTAAGAAGTGGTACTGTTGATCTTCCTGGACCTTGAGCGTTATATTCAAAGGGGCCATGGCTTCTTTCTAGGCAAATAAGAGAGGATGAACCTGTAGGTCCTGCAGAATAACTACTTGTGGGCTGTGTTTGTGACAGAAAACAATTGCATTAAACTTTATAGTCTTCCCAAGATACTTACGAAAGCCAGGCTTTGATAAGTACAATTTCAATATGGTAGACTTGGATTTGTGTCAGTCACGCAAAGACCATATAGGTCAAAAATGACCCTATATTTGTGCAATCATCTATCCTGATTTAAAGGTTATGAAAGTGGACAAAGAAAGCTGACAAAGAGGACAGAACTAATGTGCTTTCTAACAATATGCAGACCTAACATCCATCTTGGAATCGTGGAATTTATGACAAACACAAGTGACTCAACACAGTCCAGAATTTTTAGCGCTTGGGCAGTTTTTCTTGCAACTGTTTTCATTGCGATAGACCTCAGCCCTTTACCTGGAGAAGTGTCCTCAATATTACCAAGAGATTTCTAGGCTTCAGGATTTTCAGGATACTGTACTCCTATGTGATTACACTGAAAAAGGATCTCTTCGTCTGAGAGTTAAGACATCAGCAGTGCAACATTAAGCTCCTATAAGAACCGTGATCCTGGAAAAACTGGAATATGGATCACACCACATGGTAGCCAAGTTACGTGTACTGATACATACCCAGGATCAATAACAGATAACGATTTGACTTCAGATTGTGGTGTTCTTGACATAATGGAAATAGGCACCACTGTTGTGACAGACCTGACCACTCAAATTTGATGCCCAGTACGAGGAGAGTGACATAAGCAAAAAATTTGATGTGGTGACCCTGAGAGTATGTCGTGAGAATTACAGAGGTAGAATGAGGGACTGGTCTATACTCAGTGCATGTTGGCGCAAAAGCAGATGCGACATTCTTGGTTGTGTTTACAAGGTGTTTTCCCATATTGTAAACATGTTGTTTGACCCAATAAGTCCCAAAGAGGCAGCTATAATAATAATAATAATAATAATAATAATAATAATAATAATAATAATAATAAACAATCTTTAAGGAGGAACCACCCGTCACGCAAATACGTGGTTTTCAGGGAGGTCCTCCATAAAAAAATAAAAAGTATTGCAATCTAAAATAAGAAAAACAAATGTCACAAATCTAAAACTATCAAACTACGTACTGTCCCAAAAACTATTTACAAATAATTATCTATCAACAATATGGCGTTCATCTAAAAATGTTTATCCATTAAGAACCTTGTAAGGTTTTTCTTAAAAATTGCGCATGGCATTGGCTTTCTTAAAAATACTGGCAGGGACATCTAGTTATTTGTAAAACGAAAGTAGGACACTCTCTTTCCGCATTCTGTTTTAGGTTTAGGCAATCTAGGCAAGTAGCCATTTCTAGTGTTGTAGCCATGTGAACTTCAAGTGGAGGTTCACTAGCCATTGCCATTTGGCATTTTATTTCTGTACTTATCCCTTGTCTTAATAGTGTCTATAATACTGGAAATACATTGTAACTAAGAGATACAGAAGTACAGCAGGCCTCACAAAGAAAGTATTTATTTCTTTTCCCGAAAAACAAAACTATTATATGACAATACCAGTGTATTTTGCTTGTATGGAACATCATTGTATTTTTCTTTGTGCCCTTTAATTTTGTGTATATCATAAATTGTTATAGTTGAGTATTTAGTTGCTACGTGTACACTAAACTAGGTACTTCTCTGGTATATTGTTAAGCTCAAACTGTGCAGTTTACGTAGAAAGTAACAGGCTCAGTTGATTTCATAGAGTTTACCCAGCCTGTAAATGTCGGGTGTTTTCAAAACAAGGTACTGAACCAGAAAGTTGTTTTCAAAGTTGTACAAGATGCAAATGTTGAAAATGTGGCCAGTGATCAGACATTCGCCTGTTCTCAAGGATGTGTTATTATATGTCCACCATAACATCGCTCAAAACAGGACTTCGACAAAACACTATAAGATTCACTGGAAAAGTAAAACAGCAAAATAAAAAATGATTTGAGGCAAAAAAAATCAAGTTCAAGGATAAATTCTGGCTTACCTTGGAGTTCAAAGATGGCGGAAATGTGGTCCAACGGAGGACCTACTCTCTGACTCGTACCCCAATTCTCTCCTATGATAAATGAGTGCAAAATCAATTGAAGCATCATCAAGTATGTTATCCGTATATGTGAAAAGCCACGATAATGGCAACAACGAAGACAGAACGAAACGAAAACAGTTCGACGATAAACATACACAGAGCGACACTGTAATCGGATGTTGGTTGGATCGACTTCCAGTTTGTTATGTCGTTCGCTTGACGCTTGTGTTTATCTTCCAACCATTTTTGTTTCTTTCTGTCTTCATTGTTGACGTTGTCATGGCTTTTTGCAGACACAGATAACATACTTGATGATGCTTCAATTGATTTTGCGCTCGTTTATCTTGGAAGAGAACTGGGGTACTTGTAATGATGGTGAAACTAGTCAGAAAGTAGGTCCTCCGTTGGACCTAGTTTCCACCATCTTTGAACTCTGAGGTAACCCAGAATTTATCCTTGATATTAATTAAGCCTCAAATCATTTTTTATTTTGTTGTTTTACTTTTTCCAGTGAATTTTATGGGGGATCTGTAGGGGGATCAGTAAGTTGATCAGTGGGGGATCAGTAAACGGGGGATCAGTGTTTTGTCGAAGCCCCTCAAAACATGATTTTTGGTCACAGGAAAATAACTTGCAATGTCCTTCTCAGGTACATATGACATCAGGTAGGTACGAATTTTTGTACTCAATTGTTAGGGTACACTTAAGTCGCTCTGTGTAATCGACAAATCCACAAATTCTCGCAATCTACAACTTGTGTTTTCTTGCGTCGCCTAATCCTGGAATAAAATCATCTCCGATTTCAACTACTCAAATGTCAAAACTAATCTTACACAATGTCACATCCGGTCACGTTTCCACAAACAATGTGGTCACAAACACTTCAGATCACGCTCCCCTAAAAATTGGTTCACAATTTTTACTACACTTGCGATCTCCTCGAGTATCAGTCATTGTCTCTGAGCATTTCCCTAATTTTTTTTTCGAGTTTCTGCGTTTACAGCTTCTCTTCTTCTTTCTCTACTTGGCTCTGCTCCCTGTCCATTACGGTCTTGCTCTGGTTCACCTTCCACACTTCGTATCTCTAAGGGACACACAGACTGTATTGGCCTCTCCAATCTCTTTCCCTTGTGTAGCAGGATCACAACCCTCGCCACACAATCCGCTCCTCTCACAATTCAGATTACCTTACCATTCTTCCAGCGCCCTCGGTTTTTCTCTTCTCCTAGAATGAGCACGATTTGTCCGACTTCTGGTGGCTGCAAGTCAAGTCGCTTGACTTGATGACTTTCCACAAGACTTCAAAGGTATTCCTTCTGCCAACGACTCCATGCACTTCGTTTAGCATTTTGCAGTCGTCTTTAGAATCTCGTTAGCTCATCATCTTCAACTTTGATTTCTTCCAGAATGTATGCGTCTTGACCCCACATGACAAGGTTTGGTGTCAGAACTTGGTCTTCCCCACCATCACTTTCAATGTACTGGCACTTTTTAGGGCCACCAACATAGTGGAACAGCTCTTCTCTAACTTTTCCATAAATTTGACTGTTATTAGCTGAATCCACACTAAATGAGCAAAAACAAAAATGTTTTTTATTGACATCTCATGGCACAAGGCAATCAATTAACGCACTGATTCTATTATGTAAACATTAAACAACACTTACATAATAATTTCACAAACCTCAAACTGTAGTGCCAGTAGGACAAAAATGTTGTCTCAACACATTATATACTGCTAAAATCCATATTGCCATTACCAGTTAGTCAGATAGGTGAGGCATCAGACGTATTTACATATACTGTTTTTTAAAAGTGTTGTACTATTCTTTACAGCATACCTTTCATGAAGATAAAATCCATGGAATTCATCAGTCTGTTTAAGTTTCTTGTACAGTTTCGTAGTATACGCTATGAAAAGATACAATAATTTCACTTGAGAAGATGATATGTGTATACTGTGGTCCAAGGCGTTAACAGCACATTACTTTACAAATCAATCAATCAATCAATCAATCAATCAATCTTTATTTCACTTTCACCTGAAAACTACAAGTTAGAAGCAAATAGAATCTTAAGGAACGGTGTAAGGTGAGTGGAGTCCAAAGAAAACATAGCTTGTAATAATGTGGACGCCACCTAGTTGTACACAAATAATAAAGGCTTAGCAGATTTCAAACAAAACAAAATAAAACACAACAAAGCATGTTACTCTGATGTTATCATGATTGGTTTTAATCAGACCCAACAATCCATTTTATATAATTATGTTATGGGTTACCCCAGCATTATGGCACTGGTAGCAGTTTATCCACTTGGGTGAAGAACATGAAACAAAGTTTCTCGGTCTCATTCACATTTCCGTGTCAATGCTATACCTGCTAACTATGAGTTCTCTCTTGTAAGTGGTATACAAAAAAACAATAGCTAGCAATAAAGGGACAGAGCAAAGACATCTCCATGGTTTGAACAGAACCTTGCCCATGCACACTGCCCACTAGAGTACACAATCTCCAGTGTTTAAAGAAGACGGCTGCTTCTACAGAAGGAAATTTCCATTTTTGGCATCCATCTGCAGTCTACTAGACTCTCCGCCAGTTTTGAAACCTTGTTGAAACCAGTTGTCCTTAGCCTCAAAACAAATTGTGTCTGACAAATTAGTACCAAATACCATTCGACTGATGTAAAGCAAATGAATATTTTCGGTGTGTTCACAGTTTTCATGAATTTACAAAGAATTGAGTTCACTGGCAGGATGGTTGCAGTGTATCATAAAGAGAGGACTGCAAATTGTAACTGGGATGGTGAGAACAATATCTCATCCCCAGAGCATATATATGCAAGTTATGAAACTTTTTCTCGACATAGCAGTTTACCATAGCAACACTTAATTAACAACCCTTTATTAATAGGTTTAAACAGCAATGACTCCAAACCGATCTCAGTGATCCCCATTGTTCATTGTTAGGAATTAGCATAATAAAATACAATTTGTATTTATATACTCACTCGACATGCTGGTGACACCTGAACTTTGCTTTTCTTTCTGCTGACGGATAATCGACAGGCCTGAGAACTACGGTCATTCCATCGTTCTTTTAACTTTTCCAGCTAATCTAAGACGCTGTGCATAACTCTATTATATTCCTCATCCCTGGCCTTGAGTTCCTCTCTCAAGTTTTTATTTTCTAAAATAACCTCTCGGTTCGATTTAACGGCCCCCTCGAGGAGAATTGTGTGCTGGTCACTGAAATCTGCCATCGTCCTTAAACTGAACATTTTGTGTTTGGCGCGCAGAATGAATTTATGATAATCAATACCTATGACATTAGAACTGCAGCTGATCTGTTGTAACTGAGCACACTGTAGACTATATCAGCGGTCTCAATAATTTTGGAGGGAAGTACGTGCAAAATAAGGTTTATTTTGATCTTGGATTTGGTAAGCGATTTTTTACTCAGGTCATTTGCGTCGTTTGACATGCCAAAGACAAGCAGAGAGAACACTAAGGAAGAGATTAAGCGAATGCGTTTGAAACAGAAGAAAGAAAAATGCAAGCAACGCCTCATGGACCAAAGAAAAGAGGTTTATATAGGACTTCTTACCCATGTGGAAGAAGAAAGAGCAGTACTATGATCGGTTAAACTCCCTTCATAAAAGAGAACAGAACATGGTCATTCAAGGATCAATACCGGTGCATTGTCCTATCCAGCGTAAGGTAAGTAGTCCCCGAAGTACAATAAGTTGTATCCTCAGATATATCTCGTACATCAATATAATAACTTAAGTTATTACCTCCAGCATAGCCCCATGAATTAATTATACATGTATCGATCTCATACTAACCCTCTTCCGCAAGAACGACCATGAATCAGATCTAGTACTTTTCACTATCCACATCTGGGCAGTGGTGGGATATGGTTTTCTAAGGAGGGGTATGTGTGCATGGTTTGTTTAGGGTAGGGGGTGTCATGGCGGGGGGAGGGAAGGGAAAACAAGATTATATAAACTCTGCATCCTCTGGTGCCTGGCATCATGTAATGATAGTGTCTTGTTTTTTAATGCACAGTTAAATTATTTTGTTTTTCATCCATCCTCCTATAATTCCTTTGATTACAGGAGGAAAGAATTTGTCTTTAAATTTGCTGTAATCCTACTGTTAACTTCCTTTTTCTTATCATACGAGGCATTTTCAATAGTTCCCTGGGGAAGGGATTAGCAATACTGGAATAGTCGTTGCTTTCCTATTTGTCCAGGGCTAATGTGTGGAGGGGGTGGGGGTGGGGGAAAGTGAAGGAAGCTTGAGGTCTAATTCATGGTCCAGATATTTAACTCTAGACACTGTAACTGAAATCTCCACTTAAGCATGTTGGGCCCTCCCTTACATTATAAACGGAAAAACGTTGCAATTTCGTTACAGGTGCTCATAAGAGACCTGTACGAGGCACGTATAACAGAAATTGACCCTGCTCTCTTGGAAAGTCCTAAAAATACCCCTGCAGGAGTAAACAATTTTCTAGCAGGTGTGTTTGGAAGCTGTAAAAAAAATGTTTTACAGAGGAATGCCTGTGGCTGTGAAAGGTTTTTACTCTGCATCAACAGAAGATGTGAAAAGGGAAGCCTAGATTATGATGACTCTGCAGCACCAAAACATCCCATGCCCACTGGGAATTTCAACATCGTCATCTTCTAAACTATTGGTACTCAATTGTTATGCTGTCAATGATAAACCATTCACAATGCACACTGCTCTTCACAGCAATTCACTTCACCTTTGTCAATCAGAGTGGCGTTGCATTGCTTTGCAGCTGGCCCAAGCCATTTCATATGTGCACAACAAAGGATTTATTCAGCAAGACATTGAAACAAATAATGTACTTGTTTCTCATTGGAATAGTGGCAAGTGTGTCAGGTCAGTGTCTGGTTCAGTAAAGCACTTAACATTTGAGGAGCAACAAGAGTACCGTGAGAAGCATGATCATGTAGCCCCAGAAATAATAGCTGGGCAAAGCCCACCAACTGTTGCAAGTGATATTTTCTCTTTTGGGAGATGAGTTGGTTTTATTGCCAGAAAGCTCAGACAAGGTGCCCTTAGGATTGTAACTGAAAAATGCACCCACTCGGATCCTAAATCAAGACCAACGTTTTGTGTTGTAATTGAGCAACTTACATGTATTGTTATTAAGGACACGTTACAGCTACAAATAGCCCATGGGGAGTACTGAGTTGCTTTCCTGGTGGCACATCAGTTGTCAGCAAGTGGCGAGTGTAATGTTAGGGCCTCAAACAATGACGAGAGGAGTATAAACAACAGGCAAACAAGTTTTAATGGCCGCTCCCTCGCAAAAGCACGTGGTTTTTCTGAACACAGGCATACCATTACACCTTTCCTCGTTTAAAAGAAAATCAACTGCATTGAGAGCGAGATGCGCAGCTATGATACGAGTAAGCACTTAGTCCAACTGAGAACCTATCTGATAAAATCAACTGTTTCATTAACTCGAAGTGTGCAATGTCTTCAACAAAAGATCGGACCAGTTCCAGAAATCAACAAACAAGGATAACTAAACACAGTCCTTCAAATATCCAGGAGGCTTGGACAAACGTCCAGCTCTTGTAATCCTAGTCTTGACTGGTTTGGGTCCATCATGGGCTGCACACTTGGGCTGGTCTTTGCTTGGCGTTGCAAAAAGTGGTTTGGCTGGCTCATTAGGCTGGTCCTCTTGACCTGGTGTTGTTGGCATTGACTGTGGCCTGTGAGGCTTCTCTGGAATAGCTGATTGACATAGAGATGAGAGCGTTACTGCAAGCTTACTTGGTTGAGAGGGGTAGAATGGTTCTCTGCACCTGCGGAGGTGTCTGCGGTTTCTGTGCAAGATTCTTCCATCTTCTGTTTTCACACAGACCTTACATCAGCTTGCTCCTCTACTTCTGCCTTAAACCATCTCTGACTGCTGTCACCAGGCCGTGGCACAACTCTGACTTTCTCGCCTTTCACTAAGGTTGGAAGTTCCTTAGAGTTCTTCTGAGTATTTAACCTCTTGTTGAGTTTGCGTCTAGTGACTGTGGCTTCAGCAGCATCTCGGTTGTTGGTAACTGAGTTTGGGTGCGTCGCCCAAACATTTGCTGTGCCAGCGATGAATTCATCCCTTCAGTTGGGGTGTTTCTCCAACTCAGTAGAGAGACGTAGTACTCTGCTCCTGACTCCTTGGCTTTCTTGATCAAATTCTTCGCGGTTTTAACTGCATTCTCTACTTGCCCATTACTTTGTGGATAGCCTGGGGAGCTGGTCAAATGCTCAGTTCCAGATGATCTTAGGAAGTTCTCAAACTCAGCGGAGTTAAAGGGTGGCCCATTGTTGCTTACTAGCTCATTAGGTATTCTGTGTGTGGCAAAATGCTTCTTCAGTTTCTTTATAATGACAGTTCCAGTTTTGCTGTGTAGCTCACCCACTTCAAAGTATCCGGAATAATAGTCTACAGTGCACAGGAAGCTCTTATCATCAAAAGTGAAGATGTTGGTTGCTACTTTCTCCCAAGGCCTTGTTGGAATCTTGTTGGATTCAATGTGAGGCATACGTAGACCTCCATCCTTGTAATCACTGATAAGCGCAAGCCGTTTAATCTTATCTTTCCCTTTCCATGGAAATTTAAACATTATAGAGTTGACTGTTTTAATTATGGTCTTGTCAAGGCTGATCAGGGATGCATGATACATGAATATAGGTAAAGCAAGGGCTTTGACGATTTGGATCTTGCCCATTACTGTGAGATTTCTCCATTGCCAAGAGTTTAAGGACTTTTTTAGCGAGTCTAAGATTGCGCTGAAGTTGAGTTCTTGTTTCAAACGCCAATATATGTGAAAAAGACACCGAGAATCTTTATAGGTTTATTGACTATTTCAATGCTAAGCGATTCCTCGCATTTATGACAACTGCCTAGCCAATACGCTTCGGTTTTTTCACTGTTTAATTTTAAACCTGAGCATTCACCGAAAAGTCTCAACGTGTTGAACAAATTGTCTAATGAAGCTTTATCGAGCAAAAAGGTAGTGAGGTCATCAGCAAAGGCTGCTAATTTAATTTCTCTGTTATCTATACGAATACCTTTAATGTCTGGCTCAGTGCAGATTGTAATAAGCAGAATTTCGAGAGCCACAATAAACAAATAAGGTGACAGGGGATCACCTTGCCTTACACCTCTTTCAATCTCAAATAAAGGGGTGGAGAAACCATTATTAGTCACACAGCTCGAGATGCTGGTGTAGAAGACAGAAACCCAGTTGACAAAGGATTGGCCAAAGTTAAAGGATTTTAAAGCCCTTAATAAGAATTCCCAGCTTATGGAATCAAACTCCTTTTCAAAGTCAAACGCAACTAACAATCCAGGGAGTTGCTTGATTCTCGTGAATTCCATGATATCATCAATGGTTCTTATGGCGTCGAAAATAGTTCTACCTTTAACATACGCGTATTGATCTGCACTAATAATATGGGGGAGGACTTTGATTAGCCTTAAGGCTAGGGCTTTGGAGGCGATTTTTGTATCCACGTTTAGTAACGAGATTGGCCGCCAATTCTTGATTGCTCTTCTATCTCAGTTTTTCTTTTAAACCAGTCTAATCACAGCTTGCTTTTAGAGTTTGATAGTTCACCGTATACAAATGAATAATTAAATGAGTCAGTTAGAAGTTGGCTAAGAAGAGGCCAAAATTCCTTATAAATTTCAGGGGTAAGGCCTTCATTTCCGGGTGAGTATCCATTAGGAAAGTTCTTCAACGCGTTATAACATTCGTCCTTGGATAGACTGCCTTCACAAAGGGCTTTTTGATCTTTGGTTAAAAC
Organism: Pachyseris speciosa; assembly: GCA_016490735.1. Lineage (NCBI taxonomy): Eukaryota > Metazoa > Cnidaria > Anthozoa > Scleractinia > Pachyseridae > Pachyseris > Pachyseris speciosa. Next base: position 841,063 of record JAEMWC010000210.1, on the reverse strand, counting down.
CGGTACATGGTCGACGTTATCCAGGAAACTAGAAAAAACATCTTCCGACACAGTAGATGTTTGTTTAGTATACAGAGATTTATAATAATTTTCAAGTTCTTTTAAAATACGTTGTGAATCTAGAATAACCTTGCCCTGATTGTCGAGTACTCTACGAATAGATGTCTTGCGGGATGAATTTTTTCTAGATTAAGAAAGAACTTCGAGTCCTTTTCACCGTTTTCATACCAATTCCATTTAGATCTTAAAATTTGACCTTGTACGATATAGTCATAGAGACTTTCATATTCATTTTTGGCATTTTCTAGCTGCGAAATATTTTCAGCAGAGGGGGCCAAATTGCATTTTTCCTCACATTGTTTCAGTTTGTCTTCCGCCTCTGATAACTGAGCTCTGTGTTCTCGGGCCTTCTCTTTACAATATTTTATTTTCACTTGCCTGATTCGGTATTTGACCAGATCCCACAAAAGTCGCTTATCAAGAATATCCGTAAACTCGGCTAACCACTCCGTGTATTTAGAATTAATAAGTTGAGTATAAGTCTCGTCCTCAAGAAGACTGGAGTTGAATTTCCAGTATGAAGGTCCGAAGGGAAAGTCTTTAAGGCTGTTCACACTAAGCGGGATTGCGGAGTGATCAGATTTAATGGCTATAGTGACTTGGACGTTTTCTATATCAACCTGCATATCATTGGATATCAACCAGTAATCAATGCGCCGCTGGATAAAGGTTTTTTTTTGCCTCCAAGTGAACTGTTTTTTATTAGGATTACGTATCCTCCAAATGTCAATAAGGTTGAATGCCGACGTTTGATCTTCGATTAACTGAACCGTTTTTTTTGGTTTCAATTTTGCCGCCAGAGTTGTCAAGGTCGGCATCTCGATGGACATTGAAATCGCCCCTGATAATGATTTGAGACTGGGGGTCAAACTCTAACTCGTCTAAAATGGTTGTTATTTTCTCATAGAATGCCCATTGTTCATTTTGCTTAGTTGGTGCGTACAAATTTAAAAGAACATATGGAGACTCCTGAATCAATGCCTCGAGGAGAATAAAGCGACCGTTTTTATCACATTTGACACTTTTCAATTCGCATTGAAGTTGATCACCAATCAGCACAAGCACGCCCCTACTATGACTAGTCCCATGGCTATAACTCATCTCACCACGCCATTGAAATTTCCAGTTGTTGACAATGTCAGGTGTGCTGTACGTTTCTTGAAGAAAGATCAAGTCAGCCTTTTGTTTTTGTATCCAGGTAAAAATAGATTTGCGTTTTCCAAAGTCACGAATCCCTCGAGCATTTAGAGACAAGAGCTTAAAATGAACTTCTCCCATGGTGAGCTAAAGAAGTGAAAATACGAAATAATAGGAAAAGGGGGCAAAGAATCATGGTTGCATGCTACTGAGAAGCCAGTAAGAAGCGAAACTAAAACTAAAATATTAAAGGTGACAAGGGAGGACAATACACATACACTTAAACATACAAAGAGTGGTAAAAATTCGACACTTAATCCATACTCACTGCCCGAAGACGAGTTGTTGGGCATTCTTCTGCATGTAGACGTGCTGGCTCCCAAGTGACATCAATGCATTAAAATTACTAATGTCCGCTAAAATTTACATAAACCATATGATAAAAAAAAAATACAAAATTAATAACAAACAAGACGTACAAGAAACTTGGGAATCTGAAAGATATAGCAAAATTGTTCGTCCATCCTATTATTCTAGAGGAGTATCTGGCGCGATGTACTTTCCATTTATAAACAATTGATCGGGATGATCGATGCGCCTTACTAAAGTGGGCCTTGTAGCCTTTGCTTAGAGCGTCTTGAAACTTCTTCTGTTGCTTTTTCCTTAACTGATAAAGTTCCTTAGCTATATCATATATAAAGAAATTCTTTCCCTTTAAATGCTGGCGCGCTTTGTTTATGACTTCTTTTTCATCGGAGTACCGTAGGAAGTGAGCAATGATAGGATGAGAGCCATTTGTTTTAGGCTCTCCCAGCCGGTGGATTCTTTGAAAGACAATTCTATATCTAGGATTGCCAATCTTCAGCTCTTGATCCATAAAGTTGTAGATGATGTCTTTTGTGTTCTCAGGTTGAGTGTTACTGTCGCACTCACTGCTCTCCAAATTCTCCTCGATGCCAAAAAATTTTACATTTTCTCTCCTACTGTATGCCTCCAAATAGAGGACCTCTTTTTTTCAATTTCTCTAGCTCAAATTCAGCGGCTTTGGCGTTCTTCTTTGGGTCGGATATATCATCTTCATTGAAGGCAATACTTTCCTCGAGTGCGTCAACTTTCTTATCAGTCATTTTAGCTTTCCCGTCAAGTTTCTTAACATCCATATTAAGCCTACTTATAGATTCTTCTATTCCAGCCACAGTTGTGTAGACGTTATCCAAGCGACGTTCAATGATATCTAATTTCTCAAGACGCTTCAAGATTCGATCTAATTTCTCACCCATGTCCTCCGCTATTGAGGCAGTGTCTAAAACGGCGTCAGTCGATTCTTCTGGTTCATCTTCTTGGGATATGTCTCTAGCTTTTTTCTCCTCTGGGGAGGAGGTCGATGAGCACATTTTTCTCTTCACAGACATAAGATGGAGTATTGCCAACGGAGCGAGCGCAGACACGTCTTACTCCGCCATCTTGATTTCACCAGTTCATGCCTGGCCAACAAACTGTCTCTCGTGCTCTGCGTAGACATCCTTGTACTCCAATATCGCGCAGCTTCTCCATAATCTTGGGTCTCAGGGTAGGCAGTATGATGCATTGTAGACCCTTGAATATGATGCCATCATGTACTGAGAGCTCATCCCTGACATTAAAGTATGGATGGATGGCTATTGGAAGTTCATCCTTTGTATCTGGGAAGCCATCCAGGATTGCTTTCAGGGTTGAGTCACAGGCGGTTTCTCTCTGGAGCTCCTTGAGTTGGCGATCTGGGATTGGAAGGAAGTGTGTGGCATGAATACACTCCACCTCTGCTTCCGTAGCTGAACGCTCACAGTCTTCAAGATAAGTTCTTGACAGAGTATCAGCTAGCAGCATCTCCTTGCCTGGTTTGTAGTGTATCGTAGTCATGCTGCTGAAGTTGCAATAGCAAATGCTGTAGTCTCTTGGGTGCAGACGCCAGGGGCTTCTGAAAAATAGACTAACAGCTTGTGATCGGTCCACAAGATGACCTTCCGACCATACACATAGTGATGGTTGTGCTCCATTCGAAAAACTTGGGCCAGCAATTCTTCCTCAATTTGGGAATACTTGTGCTCCGGCAGTGTGAGGGCTCTGCTTGCAAATGTCACAGGCTGGCCATGCTGCATCAATACAAATCCATGCCCATTCTGCGATGTATCTCCCTGGCCTTCTTTTGGGTTATTGACAACTGCTTCTTTCACTTTCTCAAAGGCATCTTGTTCGCACGTCCAGATCCATTCGGCATTCTTGTGTGTCAAACGGTGTAATGGCTCACATTTCTGACAGGTCTTGCAGGAATTTAGACAGATATTTCACTAGCCCAATGAATCTCTGGACTGCTGGACATCACGTTGGGGCGGCATTACCACTGGCGACACTTCTTCATCAATTTCCAGGTGAATTTTGCCTTCTATCTTGCCTAGGCCTCTGAATAGGTCGGCGTACTCTGATAAGACTTCCTCTTCACCGTTCTGAGGGCTGTCTGAGGTCACGCTCCCAAGGTGTACGACGTTCTGGTGCTGGACAACCACGAGGTTCATTTTCTGTGCTGCCTCGGCTTCAAGTAGTGGTGTGAATCCATCTTCAACTACGACAAACTCTACAGTATATTCCATATTGTTCCTTGGGTTTCACACAGACTCTGTTGCAGTACCCAGCACACTCAGTTTCGGCTTGGAGTAACTAACAAATTCTCGCTTTGTTCTCCTGATCTCAGCGGTAGGTGGTAAGTAGCTGCAGGGTAAGACATTGCAAGATGCTCCAGTATCCACCTGCATCTCTACCGTTTTGTTTCCAATTTCCATAGTTGCATCCATTTTGTTCTTGTTGGTACTAACAGCATTGACTTGCTCAGTGATTGACAAAGCCTAAAGTTCATCCTCAGATTGAAATTTTGAACCTTCATGCAGTTCATGCACCTTTATGTTACTTTTCTGTGTGTTACTGCGGGGTGTTGTCTTTCTCGGTGGCAGTATTTTCTGCTGACAGACTGAACAGAAGTGATTTCTTTTGGAGCACTTCTCACAGATCCTGCCGTATGCTGGGTATTTCTCCATTTTCTGCTCATGTGTTTTGCCGCAATATCTGCAATTTCCCAATTCTCTCGTACGCTTGTTATTCTGCTTCGGTGGGCGTGTGTGCTTCTCAGGTTTATTCACTTGATGCACTGCCTCTGCAGTGCCCTGGATATCTCTTTTAGCTGACTATTCACGGCTTCGGCTGCTTTGCAATAATTCATGCATTTCTCCAATGTTAGATCCACTTCTTGTAATAGTTTCTTGCAGAGTCCATTATCCAGAATTCCACACACAAGCCTGTCTCAGATCATTTCTTCTTTTAGGATACCAAACAAACACAGTTCAGCCAGCTTTCAGACCGCGATGCAAAGGCGTCAATTGTCTCTTTGGGTTCTTGAGCTCTGTTGTTGAACTTGTAGCATTCGTAAATTGTGTTAGTCTTGTCAACGCAGTAGTTATTCCACAACTCCAGAACTTTATCATGTGATGAAAGTCGCAACTTGGTAATCATTCGGTTTAGAAGTCAAACCGGTGATCGTTTCGTACGCTTTCCACATTTGAAGCCAATTTTTCCAATTCTTTGCAAGGTCGCCGCGAAGATCTAGCTTTGGAGGTATCGGGACATTGGAAGTGAAGATTTGCTGCGGTGCTTGAGCGCTTGAAGCTGTTACTGTGCTGGCGTTCTCTGCTTGGGAATTGTAGCGCTGCTTGTCTCGGGCATGTTTGTCGCTGTACATCGATGCAAATTCGACTCAATGTCAATGGAAGCTGCGTCCAAAATCTGCGAGATGTCTTGCTGCGAAGTTTAAGCATTTATTTCTGACACCATGTAACGTTAGGCCCTCAAACAATGACGAGAGGAGTATAAACAACAGGCAAACAAGTTGTAATGGCCGTTCCCTCGCAAAAGCACATGGTTTTTCTGAACACGTTACCTAGTGTCACAGGCAAACCATTACAGCAAGATGGCACATCTTGTCAGTACTTTTGTGGTGCTACTGGGTTGTGAATCCTAGAGAAAACAGTGCTATCTTAGAGAAATTTAGTGGCCTTTTTGAGATACGTGTACCAAAGATATCAATGGTGTGTAATGCCATAGTTTATTATAAACCTGTGAAACTTGTGTATCTATAAACCTGTGAGAACTCTGTGCTCCGCCGCTGATTGGACTATTACAAAAATATACAAATAGCTCTATGGAAGTCACTGAACACAGAGGTTTACATGTTCTTTTATTATTTTCAATAGGCAGATCAATCTCCTAACTTTTAAATGTCTCAATAACTCTGCACCCTCGTATCTTCAAGAACTTGTTGACATCTATAAACCTGTGAGAACTCTGCACTCCTCTGCTGATGGACTGAAACTTAATACTGTCCTTACTCCTTAAAAACTAAGGCTTTAGATCTTTTCCAGTCTCTTCACCTTTACTTTGGAACAATCTGCCACATTTTGTTCGCTGTTCAGAAACTATATCAGTTTTTAAATCAAGGCTTAAGACATTCCTTTTTAGAAAATATTTTTATTAATAGTGCTCTTTTTGGGCATTTGTAAAGCCCTTAGCCTTACCATAAGCGCTATATAAATACGTATTTATTATTTTATAAGCTGATTGGACTAGTAACAAAATATAGAAATAGCTCTATAGAATTCACTGAACACAGAGGTTTACATGTTCTTTAATTATTTTCTATAGGCAAAAATGTTTCATTTATGATCTCTCATAGGGTACCACAATGCAAACTCAAGAGTAATTGGATAAGTGGCGTTTTAGAAAAAAAAATGCTAATCCTTGCAACAGGATTTTGTAGCTGTCATGAAGCTGCTTGAGAAACATGCATGCTGTTGTGATTAATTTGTTTGTTGATAAAAGTTACTGCGGAACCCTGTTCTACAGACACCCATCTAATACGGACACCCACTTATATAAAGGATAGTTTTTTAGTCCCAACAACTGAAAAAGCTCGTATATTTTCTCTTAAATTATCTGGCTGTTTAATACGGACACCCAGTTAATGCGGACACTTTGGCATGGTTGCACTGTACATTCTGCTAAAAGTGAAACTATATTTGGCCAGATTATAAGAATGGCCCATGAGAGTACTGATTTGCTTTCCTGATGGCACATCAGTTATTAGCAAGTGGTGAGATGGCACATCTCGGTGATCATTATGACATCTAAATCAATTTTGCTATGTCACGAAAGCCTTAATTGGTGGTGATTGTACTTTACGAAATAAAAGATGACAAAGCAAAAAAAAGACTTTTACATGTTGCTTGGGATTTAAGGGGTGCTTTGGAACCTTGGCAGTTAAGCTCTTGAAAATGTAGTATGATAAAGAAACTGCTTCATCTGGTTGAATATGAAAACATAATAAAGGGATTTTTAACAACCTGTAATAATAATATTAGCGAGGAGTGGGACAACGAAGAGAATCAAGATGATAATTAAAAAGCGGCAAACTGCATTCACCCATGAAGGGGACGATTCCACTTCCTATAGGCTTTTGAGGAATAAAGTGTAGTGGGAAATAAGGTCAGCAAAATACGACTATTACCATCATAAAGTAAGTGACCTTGAGCAGATGGATCCAAAAAAAATGGTGGAAACAAATCAAACTATTGTCAGGTCAGGATATACAACAGGAATGGTTCCATCATTTCCTAGGCGAAAACTGTCCAGACACTAAGGCTCTAGCTAATATGGTGAACGACCACTTTATCAGTCTGACATCAGACTTTGTTCCCTTGACCCCCACTGGAGTAACCAATCAATAGGTCCCCCCAGGCTCCTAGTGAGTGTCAGGGAGGTGCAAGAACTCTTTACTCAGCCTAAATGTAGGGAAAGCAATTGACCCTGATATGATACCGAATAGGGTCTTAAAGGAATTCGCACCTGAACTCGCTCCGCTAATTATGGACATTTATAACTGCTCACTTAGGGAGGGCTATGTACTTGACCTGGTGAAGCGATCCATAATCAACCCCCTGCCCAAGGTTTGCCCGCCACAAGAAATCCAAACTGACTTGAGACCTATCTTTCTGACCTGCGCCCTTGCCAAAGTCATGGAAGGGTTTGTGCGCAGCAGGCTTGTCGCACAAAGTTTGGAAAAACTTGACCCATGCCAGTATGCAAGGGAGGGGCACTCTACTACGGACACCTTGATTTATATTCTACACGCGATACATGAGGCAACAGATAGCAGGAACTGTGGAGTTGGAATGTTCTTTGCTGATTACTCAAAGGGTTTCGACTTGATTGATCATTCCATTCTTCTCAGGGAGTTGGCGTTGGTTGATATTGACACTGTGTTAATTAACTGGATTAGGGCCTTCTTGACTGAGAGATTGCAAGCTGTGAGGATTGGAAACTCTCTGTTCACTGTGATGACCAACAATCTTTTGCGTGATTGGCGTTTGAGGATTAAATTCGTTGATGATACCATGGAATTGGAAATCTTACCAAGGAACGGTATTAGCTTACTAAATGTAGCTGTCAATGACATTCACAAGTTTTCTATAGAACACAATATGAAATTAAATCCGAAAAAAGTGCAAAGAAATGTTAATTAACTTCATGCAAAATGATAATTTTACTACAAGACCAATCGTCCTAGGTAACAATACAGTTGAACGTGTAACAACCTATAAATTACTCGGTATTATTATCAGTAATGATTTAAAGTGGAGCGAGCATATTGACTACATATCGAAAAAAGCTTCGAAGCGTCTGTATTCCCTAAGGATTCTTAAAAAAGTTGGTGTTAATAGAGATGGAATTCTCAAAGTTTACCTGACAACAATAAGACCTATATTAGAATACGGCGTGCAAGTCTGGCAAGATATTCCTGAATTTCTTTCACATAAGCTGGAATCAATCAAAAAAGGGCTCTACATATTATCTATTCATACCACAGTTATTTAGATGCCCTTAATACTACCAACCTTAGCAGCCTGAAAGAAAGACGAACTCAGCTCTGCTGTAAATATATTCGCAAGATGTCTCAAAATGATCATCCCATTAACTTCCTCATACCGAAAACAGCAACTAGTGGTTATAGTTACAACCTGCGGTCCGGCGACAACAATAGAAATATTGTTTATGCTGGTAGGAGTTGTTGGCGGACGCAGCGTTCAGGTTTCTTTATCTCATTCGCTAGTAAATATGTAGATATGTAAATATTTAATTAAGATATTTTTATTGTTTTTATAGTAGTAGTGGTCTTAATTATTTATTGATTGTAATTTTTAGCCCTTTAATTCAGTTAATTCTGCAATGTGGCAAATAAATGGTATATTATATTTTTAAGGATTTGTATGGAGTCAGCAGAGCATAACGGTGCTAATATCTGGCTCTCAAACTGTAAGAAAATGGTGATTTTTGGCAAGTAGGTCTTTTTGATCGTGTTCTTTATGAATACCTGAACAAATCCCATGATTTCACAAATTTAGTTTTTATGACGTGATCACTTTAGTACTCTATTAGGTACATGGTCATTTAGCTTCCAGGTATTAGTGGGATTACCGAAGTGGTCAGGGTTTTCATCAGCCTTGTGTCACAAAACGTGGGCAAATACATGCTGAACGAACATGCCATTCAACTTGATGGAATGCTAAAAATAGCATAGAACACAACCTGCCCAAAAGGCTAGGCCATTGAGATTTAAATCCCCTTCTTTCGTAGTCCAAGATGAATAAATTCATGAAGAATGAAGAGAGCAGCTCTCCAAAAATAAATAAAACGCTGGGAACCAATCATCACCGTAGAGTAGACCTTGATGGTATCTGACGTATCCATCCTGGTAATTGCATGGCTGGTCTGGGTACAAACTTTTGTACACAATAAATAATGCATCAAGGTCAACACTCTCCATAACCTGTAGCCTATACACTGATGGCAAAGTGACGTCCGTGAGGACAGACCAGTCGATCCATGTAACAAGAGTGACAGCAGACAGTTTGCGCTTGCCATTTGTGCTTGATGCTGAAGAGTCCATGACAAACTTCTCACTTGCAAACGGATTACGAATTATATCCTTAAACTTATCCTAATAGTCAACTGGTAGCTGGACACTATTAACATACCATGACAGGCTCAAATTTCTCATTAGCTGTAATTCAAGTGACCTCTTGTTTGTAAAAACAATTCCCAGGATGCCGTTATACCTTTCAAAACTGAAGCACCAAAAGCTATGCACTGGGCCATGATCAATGATGACGTCTTTCAAGTGGCAACAATAATCATAATAATAATGTCTGAGTTAATCGTCCTCGCAAAGTACAGCAGGATGCAGCTCAACAAGGTCAAACCGAAAGCATATACAAGGTGCCTCTGGCAGCCTCTATATGGTCCATGTATGACCTTGGAGCACAGTCTACAGCCAGGTCGAATAAGCCGTATGCTGGTTTTTGATGAGGGAGGAAAACCAGAGTACCTGGCGAAAAACCCTTAGAGCAGGGTCGAGATCGAACTAACACAAACAGCCCACTTATGTCACTGGGAATCGAACCCTTTGCCACATTGGTGATAGGCGAGTGCTCTCACCACTACACCATCCCTGCTCCCTGCCTCCATGCAGGTGCATATTGGGGGTGATGGCCTTTTTACCATATAATTTTTCGAATTCCTTGCAAAATTTAATAGTCATAGTCTATAAGATTCAAACTTTGGCCACTGTACCTCACCGATTTTATGCAATCTTGTTTTAGGGTCCTAACTACGAAATGGATGTTAAAAAGTTCCAATTCTTTGTACGTTGGAAAATACCGAGAAGGCCGATTTGGAGTGACCTTGGTGGCCCTCCAATATGGAGGATCGAAGGAGTTCTTGTTACTTCAGTCCTGATCCTGCCATCGTAATTTCTCGACAATTCTTGTAACAAACATAACGAACTATCCTTCTTTGTCTTATCTATCAAAATAAATTCGGAAAATGATAAGTTTGAACGACCAACGGCCAAGAAGCACGAACGTATATTTTCTTAGCTTTGAATAGTTGCAAATTTACTTCAAATTAGAAGGCTGATATCTCCAGTGTTATCTCGATTGAGAAGTAGCCATTTACCCAGAATGTAGCTTTGTTATTGGTGATTTGATTCCATTAATAAAAATTTAGGGAGTTGGAACAGCGTAGACTAAAAAATTATAGTATCAGTAGTAGTTTAGCATTTCTGCGGACTGGCTTGTTAAGCTAATATTAGTCGAGGAAAATAAATAACGATTCCTGTCGCTTAAATAATGCAATTTCCATGTTTTCTTGCTTATGTGATACAAAGAGCTGTGTTTGATTCATTTCATATATCATTCACAATGTAAACAGTCTTTACTGACATTCCAAATTACAGATTTGAAATCACCCAACATTGCATGAACATGTCCCGTTCAAGTGCTAATTCAATTGATGAATTTTTTAAAATTCCTCTCACTCTATCGGGATATTGAAATCACCTATCTTCTGGCATGAAAAATATATTTCCACGCGGAGAATGAATGTCGATGAAATATGGCGAATGAATTTGTGACAAGCTCCTGTGAAATTAACATCGTGAGGTGCGCTATCGCTAATTAAATTTATCCCTTTGGTCATCTGACGTTTTCCAAATTCTATTTCTAAGTTAATGAAACCGATTTGTAGGTTTAACAGCTACAGTAGTATCGAGTAGCTCGTTTTACAAGTATTTGTTGGGGGAAATGCAAGATGATACGGGAAAGTTGGTATGGCGATATTTAAAATCCGGTCAGTATAAAAAATGGACTTCTGACCATGGACTGTGGACCACGGACTGGGTGTAAAACACGCACTGTCAATTTCAAGGCATAACTAACATGGCAATATCT